>JAVTVJ010003358.1:0-55641 GCA_034509425.1 Eopsaltria australis
CAGGCACATGTGCAGGTGTTGTTTCAGGTGGTTTTGGTTCTTACTCTCTCTTCAGCAGCTCATGGGACAGGATTATTGCCCAGCTGGATGCAAACAGCACTTTTTTGTTGAAGCTTTGCTACTTGTATGAATTTTGGTAAGGATTACTGAGTTGTACCAGGACTGTCTGGGCTCTGAAGAGTCAGAACAATAATCCAAGCACGTGGCAAGTCCAGGGGCTAAGGTAAAGAAAAGGATAAATCCTCACTGCTGACAAAAGGATGACATTTGATTTTAAGGAAGTGGCAGCACAAAGGGAACACAGAGCAGCTGTGCCCTGCTGGAACAAACCCCAGGACGTGGCCCTTACCCTGATGATGTTGTCAGGGGCTCTGTTCATGTTGAGGTTCTTGATCCTCACTGTCAGCTGATGGGCAGTTTTGGTGGGCAGGAGGTATTTGCTGATCAAAGGCTTCGGAAACTCCGTCCCTTCAAAATGTTTCAGCCCCAAAGCCAACAAGCTGGGCAGGGAAAGAGGGAGGGGAGGAGATGAGAAACCTCTCAGGAAGCTGCTGGGATGTGGCAGAGTTTTCAGCCCTTAACAAATGCCATTTGCACACGTTTTGTGCAGTAACTGAAGCACCTACTTGTCCTCTGCCTTGGTGAAGATGATCTTGTCCCGGTGAGGGTTTGCTCTCAAGGAACAAATTGGCAGCAGCTCTGGGTACATGAAGACTTTCCTCGTTGCCAAAATCCAAGCCACTTGCTTTGGCAGACATGAGAATTCACTTGCTGTGAAAAGAATTACCAGGTGAGGACAGCTCAGTGTGTGGATGGATGTTTTTCACAACTCCCTCCCTGAAAACGCTGCTCCTCTCACTCCTATCACTGCAAGAAGAGCCTTTCTTCCTGCTTTCAGAGTTTGCAGATTTCCCAGTTTTTCCCCTTAAGTTTCCATCAGCAAAAGGTAAAATTCTTTCCCCCCTCCATCTTGGCAAAGACCAAGGCCAAGGGGCCACTCTGAGCCCCCCCAGGAGGGGACACGAGCCCAGGGGGGGCCTTTGCTCGGGGTCCCTCCCTGGGGACAGCAGCTGGAGCTGCTCCTGTGGCTGCTCCACCATCCTGGGGCTGAGCTGGGAGGGACTGGTCTGACTGGGACCAGGGTGGGGGTCACTGAGAAGGGGCAGTGAGAGTCTGGGGCACCCCAGAGCTGCTCCAGGAGGGTCAAACTGGGAATGTCCCCTAACAGCCAGAATAACCCTGCCAGTGCTTTGCCCACCCTGCCCCCTCACTCACCGCTCTTCTTCACAGCTTTCCGAGGGCTCGACTCCACTGGCACCTTGGCATGGAAGTCCTCGATGAGCTGCAGGGCCCCCTGCAGGTTACAGGGCTGGAACATGGTCTGGAATTTGGGGTTCAGGGGCACTCGGAGCAGGGAGGAGCTGCGGGCAAAGCTCCCGAGCTCGCTCTGCAAAGGCAGGCACAGAAACGCATCAGAGCAAGGCAGAGAACAAACACACCTCAGGCAAAAAAACCGCCTGCAAAGTCCTCCTTTTGGGCAGTACAAATCCAGGCACAGAGGATTTACTGTGAGGGGGGGAGGCCCTGGCACAGGGTGCCCAGGGAACTGGGGATTTCCCATCCCTGGCAGTGCCCAAGGCCAGGCTGGATGGGGCTTGGAGCAGCCTGGGACACTGGGAGGTGTCCCTGCCATGGCAGGGGGTGGCACTGAGTGACCTTTAAGGTCCCTGCCCACTCAAACCATTCTGGGATTCCATGATTTTTATTTGTTTTAATTCCCTCCTTTTCCAGAACCTCAGTTCTCACGTTTAATGGGATCCATTCAATAAATTAATCCCTCTAAGAATGCCCAGGGAGCAGCAATCACTGGAATTCATGGAGCTCTGATTTCAGGCATTCCTTACCAAAAACATCCGGGTGGTGCTGGCCTCTGAACTTAGAGCAGGGTTGAAACTTGCCAGGAGATGGATTTGAGTCAGAAGCTGAACATGCTGGAGGAATAAAATCAGAGAAATTGGTTATTTCTGACTCTCACAAATCCAAGAGACTGGAAAGCACAAATCCAAAGGCACAAGAAACACCAAAAAAAAAATCTCTGACTGCAAAAGAATCTTGTAAGCAATAGAAAACTGAGGGGAAACTTTAATATCCACTGGCAGAAAGTTTATTACACAAATTTTGAACACATCACCTGTTGAAGTCTTTGTGCTTTTGTGCCCAAAATCTCGTAACGACCAACACAGGAAGGATTTTTTTTTTTCCTAAATAAATCTGTAACTATTTCTTTAGCAACAATGATTTCAGCTCTCAGAACTGCCCATTTCTGAATTTCCACACAGTTTTGTGTGGTGGCAGGAGTAAAAAAAAAAAAAAAGAATCCAAACTATACCAAGAATATTCTTAGACAGCAAAAAAGTTGGTGAAAAGAGAGTTCTGCCAGATTCCAGCAGCAGCCAAGGCAAGATCTCACAGGAGAACAGAAGCCAAGAAATGAGCTCTGCTTCCCTCAATTCCAGCTGCCTTTCCATGTGCAATCAAGCATGGAATATCACCCAATGAAGCTCCATTTCACATGGAGCTTTCCCAATTCATTCCTCGAAGGAAGCAAAGCCCTGCTGTGCCCTTGGCCTCCCTTGTGCACAGCAAACTCTCCTCACATCACAGCATCCACAACACTGATCACCTGCTGCATCTGCTGCTGGAGCCTCTTCCTCTGTGCACTGTCCAGAACAAGGCTCTGGAGGGGCTTCTCATTTGGGGGTTTGGCTTTTTCAGTCTCTTGGGGTGCTTTGATTGAGGATTTTTTCATTCTCAGCTGCTCCAGTTGCTCCTTCACTGTCCGGTGCTGCTTGTTCAGCAAATTGGCCAGAGGCTCCTCAAATCTGAAACCAGGCAGGGCAAAATGGAATAAATCCATGATTTAAGAATGATTCCTGTTCATTTTAGAGTATTTGAACTCTGTTACCAGGTGTCCTCCCGTATTTGTCTCAAACCAGAACACCAGGGCAGAAACAGCTGGGAGAAGTACCCACCAAAGAAAAATTAATAGAATTTATAAAAATTTCTCAAAGCCAAATGCACAGAAATAAGAGAGAGCACAAAGCAGCCTGGCTTTCAGTTTGTAGCTGGTTTCAGAGCTGCTGCACTCCCCTCTGGCACTGCTCAGCCCAGGGAGAGCATCCAGAAAGTCCAGCCTTCGCTTTAGCTCCTTTCCCAAACAGCCACAGCTTGATCTCGAGCTGCTCTGCCCCATCAACAAGGAGACAGCACTCACCCTGCAGCTGCTGAAACACAGTGTCTGGAGAGAAATCACAGAACCATGGAATATTCCGGGTTGGAGAGACCTTAAAGCTCATCCCACCCCACCCCTGCCATGAGCAGGGACACTTTTCACCGTCCCAGGGTGCTCCAAGCCCTGTCCAGCCTGGCCTGGGATGGAGCTGCTTTAGTCCCTTTCCTCTTCAATGTGCTGCTCTGTAGAAACCAAAAATCATCACAAGCCAATGCCCAGCCTGCACAGACACCTCACTCCAGGGTCACAGTACCTCAGGCAGCTCACTGTCCTCAGAAAAGGCCCACACACATCCAAGGTGATTAATGAATTAAAGGAGAAGGTGACACACTTGGACAGAAGAGCTCCTCGAGCATCTGCTGCCATCACAACAACGGCAGGGCAGCAAGGGAGCTTCAACTCTGCCCCTCCCCTTAGAAATAAAAAGGGAATGAATTTTTTTTGCAATGAGGATGCATCACTGCAGCCACCAGGCATGAAGAGAGGCTGCCACCGAGGCTGGGACAATCTCTGCACAGGTCCTGCAGAGCTCTGATCCCACACACAGCAGATCCAGGGGCTCTGCCCATCTCCTGGAACAACCACCCCCATCTGTGCCACCTCCCGCCCCACTGAGCAGTGCCAGTGCCAATCTCACAGGGACACATCGTCAGAGGACACGGGAGTGGTTTGAAATTAGAAGATGAGAGACTTAGATCAGATTTTGGGAAGGAATTGCTCCCTGTGAGGGTGGGGAGGCTCTGGCACAGGGTGCCCAGAGCAGCTGGGGCTGCCCCTGGATCCCTGGCAGTGCCCAAGGCCAGGCTGGGTGGGTTTGGAGCAGCCTGGCACAGTGGGAGCTGCCCCTGGATCCCTGGCAGTGCCCAAGGCCAGGCTGGGCAGGGTTTGGAGCAGCCTGGGACAGTGGGAGCTGTCCCTGGATCCCTGGCAGTGTCCAAGGCCAGGCTGGATGGGTTTGGAGCAGCCTGGGACAGTGGGAGCTGCCCCTGGATCCCTGGCAGTGCCCAAGGCCAGGCTGGATGGGTTTGGAGCAGCCTGGGACAGTGGGAGCTGTCCCTGGATCCCTGGCAGTGCCCAAGGCCAGGCGGATGGGTTTGGAGCAGCCTGGCACAGTGGGAGCTGTCCCTGGATCCCTGGCAGTGCCCAAGGCCAGGCTGGATGGGTTTGGAGCAGCCTGGCACAGTGGGAGCTGTCCCTGGATCCCTGGCAGGGCCCCAGGCCAGGCTGGATGGGTTTGGAGCAGCCTGGGACAGTGGGAGCTGTCCCTGGATCCCTGGCAGTGCCCAAGGCCAGGCTGGATGGGTTTGGAGCAGCCTGGGACAGTGGGAGCTGTCCCTGGATCCCTGGCAGTGCCCAAGGCCAGGCTGGATGGGTTTGGAGCAGCCTGGGATGGTGGGAGGTGTCCCTGGATCCCTGGCAGTGCCCAAGGCCAGGCTGGATGGGTTTGGAGCAGCCTGGGATGGTGGGAGGTGTCCCTGCCATGGCAGGAGTGGGATGGGATGATCTTTAAGGTCCCTTCCAACCCAAACCTCTCAATGATTCTATCAAGCACAGATGCTGGAGAAGCAGGAGCAGAATTCCCCACTGCAGATCCTGCCTTGCTGGGACATCCTGAAAGGCCCTGGCTGTTTTCAGCTGAGACACACAACAGCACCAACCTCAGGGCAGGCACTGCTGCTCTTTCTGCCACTTCTTTCACTGTTTTTCATTTTCAGATGCATCACAATCAGTAAAATCAAAGAGAAACAAAAGGCTCAATTCAATTGTGCAATGCCATGAATAAAAATGGCTCAGAGCTTTCGGAACAGTGGCCTGAGCTGCCAAGCCAGTGTCCCCCTTTGGTGGCTGCCACAGGGAACCAGAGGCTTTTTCCCAGGACAATGAAGAAATGCTCCTACCTGAGGGCCTGGGGGGTGTTGAAATTCGGCCGAGACTCCGTGACAACATCTTCATCTTCTGGCCCTTCATCTTCCATGTTGGAGAAGCCCATCTCATCCTGGAACTGGCAGCAGACACGGAGCAGCTCAGGAGGAGAAAGCTCGAGGAGTTCATTTACTGACAAAGCTCCTGAGGACCCTCTCAGCACTGACATTCACGTCAGGGAATCCCTGCAGAGCTCCAGGAAATCCCTGCAGAGCTCCAGGAAATCCCTGCAGAGCTTCACTGGAGGAAAATCCTGCAACCTTCACTTCAGGAAGTCCCTACAGACCTTCACTTAGGAAAATTCCTGCAGATATTCCCTCCAGGAAATTCCTGCAACCTTCCCTTCAGGAAATCCCTCCAGACTATCAGGAAATTCCTACAGACTTTCACTTCAGGAAATTCCTACAGATCTTCAGGAAATCTCTCCAGACCTTCACTGGAGAAAATTCCTACAGACCTTCACTTCAGGAAATCCCTGCAGAGATTGCCTTCAGGAAATCCCTCCAGACTATCAGGAAATTCCTACAGATCTTCAGGAAATCCCTCCAGACCTTCACTAGATGAAATTCCTGCAGATATTCCCTCCAGGAAACCCCTGCAGACCATCAGGAAATTCCTACAGACTTTCACTTCAGGAAATCCCTCCAGACCTTCACTTAAGGAAATCCCTGCAGACTTTCACTGGAGGAAATTCCTGCAGATATTCCCTCCAGGAAATTCCTACAACCTTCACTTCAGGAAATCCCTGCAGACCATCAGGAAATTGCTACAGACTTTCACTTCAGGAAATTCCTACAGATATTCCCTCCAGGAAATTCCTGCAACCTTCACTTCAGGAAATCCCTGCAGACCTTCAGGAATCCCTCCAGACCATCAGGAAATTCCTACTGATCTTCAGGAAATCCCTCCAGACCTTCACTAGACGAAATTCCTGCAGACCTTCCCTTCAGGAAATTCCTACAAATCTTCACTTCAGGAAATCCCTGCAGACCTTCACTTAAGGAAATTCCTGCAACCTTCCCTTCAGGAAAACCCTCCAGACCATCAGGAAATTGCTACAGACTTTCACTTCAGGAAATTCCTACAGATCTTCAGGAAATCCCTCCAGACCTTCACTAGAGGAAATCCCTGCAACCTTCACTGGAGGAAATTCTTGCAGAGATTGCCTTCAGGAAATTCCTGCAGACCTTCAGGAATCCCTGCAGACCTTCAGGAAATTCCTACAGATCTTCACGAGAGGAAATCCCTCCAGACCTTCCCTCCAGGAAATCCCTCCAGACCTTCCTTCCCAAGGCCAGAAAGGCCCCAGCTCTGGCAGGGCCCTTGGCACAGAGCCAGCACTGAGCGTTCCCAGAGCCACCCCTTCAGATCCACGTCACACCTGACACCTCCATTCTTCAGAGCCACACTCAGTTTGTCACTTACTGTCTCAAACAGCTCCTCCATCAGCTCATTCACTTCCTTTTCTGCAAGTCAAATGAAACAGGATGATAAAGGTTCCTTTTCCAAGAAGCACTCAGCAATCCTGTCATCATATCAACTCCAATTTAAGGAATTCCTCTCCCAAAGGGAAACCCTCCTCTTGCAAACAGAGGAGCAAAAAGGAAAAGCCCCTGATAATTCCCTTTTTAATGCTGGGCCAAAAAAAAAAAAAAACCTCGAGCTGAGATGGTTTGGATTCAAAAATATCATATAAGAACTCATTTTCATGATTCAATTGAAAGTTCTGTTGATCTGCAAGAAGACCTGTGGCCTGTTGCAAAGATGGAAAGTGATATGTTTATAAAACTAAGTCAAAGACTGTGAGGATTTAGAGCAGATTTAATTACAATCAATCACAAGGCAAGTCTGAAGTGCCTGAAGCTTTCAGGACGTATCATCACCCAATTTCAGGTTGTATTGTCATCTAAATATTGTTCTTCAGACCGTGCTGCACCTGAGCTCTGCCCAGATCCTTGCAGAGAGCCAAAAGCTGCTCAAGCCAGCATGCAGATCTTTAATTAATTAATAATCCTTGCAAAAAACCACTTTTTTTCCCCCCAGTGAATTGCTACTGCCAAGAAGAAAGGAGGGGGGATTCCTGGGGAACTCACTGGTGATTCTCACAGCACGGTCATTCCTGAAGTCTTCTGTGTCTGGCTCATCCAGATCTTCCAGGAAGTTGTACTCAGGGTCATCATCATCATCTGCCTCGTCTGGGAAGAAGCAGGTTTAGAATTGTCACTGCCCCAGCACCAAGCAGCTGCCAGGAGCAGCAGCCCTTTGTTCCCTGCCCTGGCACAAAGAGGGCAGGAATCACTGCTGGAAATGAACTGATTTCTTTTATGGCAGCAATCTCAAACCCATCCTCCTTTCACACTGAGCTCTTAGGGCCCTGACCTACAACCATTCCCACTTTAAAAAGCTGCCCTGATTCACTGGCATCTGAGTTTCAGCTCCATTTAGGAACAGAGTAATTGCAGTTTCTGTTTTAAACTCAATTTGCACAACTGCAAGCAACCAATAAATACAGCAAAAAAAAAAAAACCCAGGAAGTCAGGCCCCAGAGCTTGTTCCTGTTTCTCCTCAAAAAGAAAAGAGCTGTTTCTACCCAAAAAATTGTGCCCCAAACAAGGAGCACAACACACTGGGATTCAGGTGGATCAGTGGATCTAACCAGGGGTTAAATCCACCACCTCCCTTTGTTGTTCCTGTGTGATGGTGAGGAAATATTTACAAGTGAGACACCTGAAGTTTAAAAACTCTCACCAAGGTCCATGGGGAAGCTGATTGCAAGACTCATGCACGGGATTAAACAAATTAATTTTGGAGATAATATCACATGTAAATAAAAAAACAAAGCTTCAGGATTTCAACACAGAATCAGGGAATGGTTTGGGTGGGAAGGAACCTTAATGATCACCTGGTTCCACTCCCTGCCATGGCAGGGACACCTTCCATTATCCCAGGCTGCTCCAACCCTGTCCAGCCTGGCCTTGGGCACTGCCAGGGATCCAGGGGCAGCCCCAGCTTCTCTGGGCACCCTGTGCCAGGGCCTGCCCGCCCTCACAGGGAGCAATTCCTTCCAAATACCTCATCTAAACCTCCCCTCTGGCAGTGTGGGGCCATTCTCCCTCATCATGGCACTCCAGCCCCTTGGGAATAGTCTCTCCCCATGTTCCTTGTAGCTCCTTTGGGTCCTGGAAGGCCACCATGAGGTCACCCCAAAGCCTTCTCTTCTCCAGGCTCAACATTCCCAGCAGAGCTGCTTCATCCCTCTGATCATCCTGGAGCCTCCTCTGGCCTGGCTCCAGCAGCTCCAGGTCCTTCCTGTGCTGGGCCTCTGCAGGTGGGGTCTCAGCGGAGTGGGGCAGAACCCCCCTGCTCCTGCTGCCCACGCTGGGGGCTCAGCCCAGGGCTCAGGGAGGCTCCTGAGCTCCCTCCCAACCTCCCAAACCCTTCCAGGACTCCCCCATCCCCTCATCCCCACCCTGGCTCCAACACCACCACCTGGGCCTGCTTAAACCACAATCCACCCCCCCCACAAAAAGCTCCACATCTACCAGGTACCTTCATTCTCCACATCATCATTCATGAGCCCCCCGAGCCACCTCTTCCACTCCTCGTCGTCGGCCGTGTTGGGGTCGTACATGTCGGGGGTGATGTCGGGCGCGCGCAGCTCGGCCTCCAGCTGCCCCAGGGGCACGTCCTTCAGGGGCCTCTTGGAGCGTGTCCTGAAGGCAATCAGGCTGTCCTCCAGGGGCTGCAGGGACAAACCAGCCCTTCCTGGGATTTCCAGCCCAAGCCCGGAAATATCCCGCTCCTGCGGCGGAGAATCGCCGCCTTGCGCGGAGAAGCGCCGGCAGAGAGCTGGCGCTGCTCTCCTCATTAAGCTGCTGTTCTTTATTAATATACAGATTAATAAATTAGTGCTCGTTTATCAACTTCTGTCTGCCACCCAGGAAGCGGTTTCCACTTTGATTGTTTCCCTGATGTTTTACTGTGCACTCTCTGATGTTAATCTGGCCCAGCACTGCCTCCTCACCTCAGGGCGGTGAAGCTTTTCCCATTATTAAAATGGGGCACTGGGTCTCCTGAGAACCAAATTCCTCAGCGGTTAACAGTAAAAATCCTGCCTGCAACACACAGCTAAGGCAACAGGATAATTTTCAAAAGGAAAATGATCTCCATTAGTTATGTAAATGTTACTGAGTTCTGTTCAACAGCTGGAACAGCAGCAGTGAGAGAGTTTCGGGCATGAACGGTGTCGTCACAAGAAATTGAAAGTTTGTGTCACTAAAAGCATTTTTAACAGCTGCCTCTGAGTGTCCTGCACACTCTGGAGATTCAATTTCACAGAATCAAAGCCCCATGGAATGGTTTGGATGGGAAAAGACCTTAAAGATGGTGCTGTCACAGCCCCCTGTCATGGGCAGGGAGCCCTTCCAGCAGCCCAGGCTCCATTGAGGATTGGAGTTACAGGAGGAGAACAGAATGAAGTACAACGAAGAACAGAGAACACCAAAAAGTCCCAGAAAAAACCCCACAAAGTCCCAGAAAAAACACCCATAAAAAAACCCCACAAAGTCCCAAAAAAAAAACCCCACAAAGTCCCAGCAAAAAACCCCACAAAGTCCCAGAAAAAAAACAACCCAGAAAAGAACCCCACTAAGTCCCAGGAAAAAAAGCCCACAAAGTCCCAGGAAAAAAACCCAGAAAAAACCCCACAAAGTCCCCAGGAAAAAACCCACAAAGTCCCCAGGAAAAAACCCCACAAAGTCCCAGAAAAAAATCCCCACAAAGTCCCAGAAAAAAAACCCAGAAAAAAACCCACAAAGTCCGCAGGAAAAAACTGAGAAAAAAACCCTGAAAAAAAACCCAGAAAAAAAACCAAGAAAAAACCCACAAGAGTCCCAGGAAAAAACGAGAAAAAAAACTCAGAAAAAAAAAACCCAGAAAAAAAAAACAGAAAAAAAAACCCAGAAAAAAAAACAGAAAAAAAAAAACAAAAAAAAAAAAAAAAACAGAAAAAAAAAAAACAGAAAAAAAAAAAAAACCAGAAAGTCCCAGGAAAAAAACCCCAGAAAGTCAGGAAAAAACCAGAAAGTCCCAGGAAAAAAACGCAGAAAGTCGCCAGGAAAAACCCAGAAAGTCCCAGGAAAAAAACCCAGAAAGTCCCAGGAAAAAAACCCAGAAAGTCCCAGGAAAAAAACCCAGAAAGTCCCAGGAAAAAAACCCAGAAAGTCCCAGGAAAAAAACCCAGAAAGTCCCAGGAAAAAAACCCAGAAAGTCCCAGGAAAAAAACCCAGAAAGTCCCAGGAAAAAAACCCAGAAATTCCCAGGAAAAAAACCCAGAAAGTCCCAGGAAAAAAACCCAGAAAGTCCCAGGAAAAAAACCCAGAAAGTCCCAGGAAAAAAACCCAGAAAGTCCCAGGAAAAAAACCCAGAAAGTCCCAGGAAAAAAACCCAGAAAGTCCCAGGAAAAAACCCAGAAAGTTGCCTCCTCTCTAACAAATTTCAGCCAACAAAGGCAGCCCTGTACCTGGTAGGAGTCCATGCAGACAGGGCTCGAGGCCAGCTCTTCATCCACTGCGTGCAGCTTCTCCATGAAGGTGCTGTCTTTGGTTTGCTTGGGTTTGGGAGGTGGTGGGGGGCCCATGGGAACCACTTCAGCACTGATGTGTCTCACAGCAGGGGTAGTGACCTTCTCCATCTAATTAAAAAAGGCCTTTGTGTTAAAAGGTTTGATTTGGGACAGAAATTCCCAAGGACAGAGTCAATCCCTCAACCAAAAACGAGATAAATGCTTCCCAGAAGGATCCAGGTTTTTCCTGTTACACTCACTTTGGTTTTCAAAAAAGTACAAAGAAATAGGAAGATTTCCTGGAAAGGAGACATTTGGAAGATTTGAGCAACACCAGAGCTGATAAACCAATTATTGTGGCAGAATCCTCCCTGAAAGAAACTCATGGTGAGTAGAATGTGGAAATATCAATAGAACATTGCTCTTTCTGGTCCTTTTGTGCTGATCCTTGGCCTGTGCCACACTGCACCCACTGCTCCCTCTGACTGAGCACAGCACAAACACCTCTGTGCTTTTACCAAACTCACTTTCTGCTCCTGAGCCATTCCCCTGCACTCCTCAGAAATGATCAGGAAAATAATCATGACCTGAGGAACTGTTTCCACTCCCAGAGCTTTATTTTAGACTCAGCCCTTCCTGCAAGGAAACGTGGCACCGGGACCCTAAAGGCCCCTGGAATGTCCCACAGCTTTAGGAATTGGTGCTTTTTTTGGGGTTGGATGAATGAATTAGGAACAATGACAGCTCTACCTCACAGAGAGTCCCTCCCTCCTCGTCAGAGGAGCGCCTTGTCCTGGACCTCTTGGCTCCACGAGGAGAAGAAGCCGTGCTCTCCACGTCGCTCTCCAGCAAGCTCTGCAGGGCAAGGGATGCAGAACACCCTCAAACCACCAGGCCACAATCAATACCTGCTCCAAATTACACTTCAGAGGCTCCCTTTCAGCCAAATGAATAGCAGAGAACTGAAGGATGATTCCAGGATGATTTAGAAGTGTCCATGTGTTAAAATAAAAGAGTTCTCCTGCCTCAGACACAGAGAGCTCCGTGCTGAACACCCACACCTCTGCACCAGCTGCATTTACCTCTTCTGCAGTCTCATCCTCGTCTTCATCATCAGGCTGGTATTCTTCATCAGAGGAATCATCTTCCTCCAGAGGAATGTCCACAAACTGAGGTGGCTGCACACCAGAGAAAGAGGGTGAGCACTGGTAACAGGAGGAGGAGGAGGAAGAGCTGCACTCTAAGGCAGAGCAAACATCCCTAACTGAGGAAACAGCCCGGAGCTCAGACAGGAAATCCTGGAGAAACCAAAAGACTGGCAAAGGAAAGCAAAAGGTGCAAGAACAGGCAGAAATGGTTCAGTATTTCTGTGATGGAAACACTGCATGAGCAGGCACAGGGTCAGAGATGGATTCAGTGCACAGGTCTGATCTCTGTCTCAGCAGGAAGCCTCCAGCACGGCCTCCCCTCTCCCAGCAGGAATTCTCTTACCTTCACCTCGTTTGCCTTCTTAATTGGAGAAATATTCCATGTTGGAATCACCTGGGGACAGCAAAAACACTTGGGCTGTGGCACACAGGCAGGGTGAACCTCTTCAATCTAAGGAGCACCTCCATCTCCAGAGTGGCCAAGCAGCAACAGAGCTCAAACAAAGCCTTCAGATCTCCCATGGGATCTCCAGGAAGCAGCTCCAGGACAATGGGCACTGGGAGTTCACTGCCCTTCCCAGCCCTGCTCAGAATCCTTTTTTTAAGCACTCTCTTCACTGATTCTTTTCATTTCAATCACATTTACACTTCTTTTTGAAGGTCACACAACCAAAAGCACTCACAGAGTAACAGGACAGGCTGGGTTGGAAGGGACAAGGATGAGTTCAGCCCCTGGCCCTGCACAGACACCCCAAAAACCCCACCCTGGGAGTGTTGTCCAAAGGCTCCCGGAGCTCTGGCAGCCTCAGGGCTGTGCCCATTCCCTGGGGAGCTTCTCCATCCCTCTGGGGGAAGAACCTTTCCCTGATCTCCAGCCTAACCCTGCCCTGGCCCAGCTCCAGCCATTCCCTGGGTCCTGTCCCTGTCACAAAGAGCAGAAGCTGGAGCTGCCCCTCGGGCAAGGGGGAGGTGCAGCAGGAAAAGCAGATTATTTACTCACCCCTCCTTTCTCCACGACTTCCTTCAGTTTGGAACGAGTCATTTTGGGCTCCTGAGAGTTTAAAACAAGACAACAGCAACAAATTCAGTTCTTTCCTTAACCACAGATTTTTTCCCCCAGTAACTCCTTCCTATGAAACTTTTCTCTTTTTTTTTAAATTCATTACCTTTAAATTCACCACCTTTAAATTCATTACCTTTCAAACATCACCACAGTGACCTCAAAAAGAACTCCTCACATTTCTGCATCATAATTTACACTCAGACACTACTCACTTCATCCAGGGGGCAGATCTGATAATGAAACCTAATTAGTATTATATGTAAATTACCTACTTATTCTTCTCCCTCTGTGCATTTGGAACAACTGATGAAACAAATTGAGCAAGCTTTTTTACTCACAAACAAAGGAATATCTTCTGTCTCACTGATGGCTGCTTTCATCATGGCCACCACGTGCTCGTTTGTGATCACCTCCTAAAGGAACACACAAAACCAGGCTGTTCATTAAAGAGAAACAGAAAATGTAGCAAGTGTTAGAATGAATTACCTGGAAATAGGATGGAGAAATCCTCAGTGCACAACGTGCTTTGTAACTGCACTACAGCAAAAGTGACTGCTCAGAGATCAGACAGGAAAATTTCAAGCAGCACAGCAGTGATTAAAATATTTCCTCTGTGTTCTCTGTGAGTGCTCCCCAGAATAAATTCCCAGCAGGGAGAAAGGAAATAGTCAAAACAAAAGCCCCACACCAGTTTCCCTGATACCAGTGATCAGCCATGTCATGCAATCAGTAAAATGTGCTGATCCCAGGCACAGGAGAAATGCTGCTGTGAAGCTGCAACACAAAACCTAACTCTGGGTTCAACTCCAGCCTTTAGGCGCTCCTGAAACAAGAGTGGAAATCCCTGGAGAAAGCATGGAATAACATCCACTCTTCAGAACACTGTGCCACATCATTCCAGCAAACACTGCACATATCCAGGAGAAACAGAGAGAGGCAGGAGGGACACAATATCCCAGCCTGCATTTTCTGAATGCCTCCCTAAGGCTCCAGGGACTGCAGGTGGCTGTGAGGGATCTCCAGCCCTCCCACAGCAGCACTGACAGAGAAAGGCATCAAATTCAGGGCACTTGCACAGAATGCACTGGTGAATCTGCCTGGAAGAACCATGGCAGAAAGGGAGAATACCTGTGATCACCTGGATTTGAACAATTGTGGCTGCAGGGAAAACAAAAGGCACGAGTTTTGATCCTGTGGGGAAATAAATACTATTGCTGTCCAGATTGTGCTTTTGGGTGAACTGAAACCCACAGCCAAGAGAGGGGCAGAGTTAGGGATTCACTCCAGAGCTGTGACAGCACAAACATTCTGCTGGCAGCTCCTCTCTCACTGAGAGCTGTGTGATGGACATTAACTAAAAGTGATGCATTTCTGTCAGCACCACCTAGAATTCCATCAGAGTTTTATGATGAAACAGCTCATTCAACAAATGAACCAGTTCACAGCCTACACCTGCTCACGTGGGCTCAGAAGGATGACTTTCAGTTATCCCTGCTGCTGCTGCTACTCAGGAAAAGCAAAACAGGGAAGCTGGGATCAACACCCACTGGAAAAAGCAGGGTCCAGGTGAGTGGCACGGGCACCACATGAACCCATCCTGACAGATTTACTCACGGGATTCCCTCTTGACAGATTTATTAGGAGAGATCAGGGCGTGGGTGCTGACCAAGAATCAGGAATCCAAAGCCCCCCAGCAGCCCCCAGACTCACGTGCAGGATGTTCCTCACGTTGACCACGGTCAGGTTGTGCTGTTTGGCTCCGTCTTCCAGGGTGCGGTCCAGGGACTCGTCCAGTTTGATGTCACAGGACAAGGAGCCCTTCTCCTCCTCCTCCTGGCTTTTCCCTTCTCTCTTCCTTTTGGTCGCCTTCCTCCTCCTCTTCCTCCTCTCCACATCCTCCCCATCCTGCTCCTCTGAAAAATCAGCAGAAATGGAGTCCAAAACCTCAGCTACTTCTTGAAAACTTGTTGAAAACAAGCTTGAACTAGAATTCTGCAGCTACTGAAACAGCAAAGCTTCCATCAGCCCGAGCAGAAACAGCCATGAGAACCTGAAAGGCTTTTGAACGCTGGATTCAATTCTGCAGGACCTGACTGAGTCACTCAAGCACCTGAAGTTTGTGCAGCTGGCACCTCCTCCAGACTGAATTCCAGAATGGCCTCAGCAGTATTTTCACACCTTTAACAAAGCTCCAGAACTCCAGGTAGCACACAGCAAGAACAGCTCACAGCTTCCAGGGCTTAAACACTGTGTTCTCCTGCTTTGCTGACTCAGAGAAAGAAAAGAATCACCACTTTCTCTGAAGCCAAAAACTGCAGAGCTCAACTCCAGCAAGTTCCACTGGGACACCTGTACTTTGCCGAGACACTGAATTATGGAGCACAAGATGAAAACTTAAAACAAAAAACCCTGCACCTGCACAGCCCTCACAATTTACTGGATCACTCACAACATTTATCCAGCGGAATAAACAGCCCCAATCCAAATTTTCCCCATCGCCCTGCTGGGATCACTCACCAGCTCTGGTGCTCTTGGGTGGCTTCATGGTGGTGGGATTTCTGGCAGCCACCTGCAGGCAGCTCCTCCCTGGAGCCTCTGGCACTGCACCAGGGTTTTCACTTGGATACGGATCCCGCTGGGAACTCACTTCCACCTCTGTGTACAGCTTGGGGATTTTCCCTGGAAACAGAGCACCCAGCTGCAGGCAGCTCCACCACAGGGACACACAGAGACACCAGAGTGTGCCACTCAAACACACCAAACCAACTGCAGGAGCCTCACTCAGCCACGGGTGTGAGCGATGCAGCTGCACAGGGCAGCAGCAGCAGCAGCAGCAGCTCCATCCTGCTGGGAGCAGAGCCAGGCACACGGATCCCATCCCAGCTATTTCACCATCAGCTGTGCCCAGCCACGCTCAAACCCACCCCTGTCACATGAGCCAAGTGCCACAACCTGGGGGTTTGTTCAAAACAAGGCTGTGGTCCCTGCTGGATAAATGCAGCTGCCACAGGAGGGGCAGGCACAGCCAGGGGGTTTTTCCCAGCTGGCTGCACCCTCGGGATGCATTTCCACGGCCACCGTGGGCCAGCGAACCCACAGGGCTGCAGGAGTGGCCACAAACCCTTCAAACCCTCCCCTCCTGTTCTGTGCTTCCACAGCCTAGAAACCAACTGGGAACTGCCCCATTTCACCTCCTTCCCTGACACAAAGTCAGCTTTCAGCCAAATCAGGGCAGCACGAGAACCAGAGACAGCAATTCCCACTGGGAATCCCAGAATCCATGGAGCCTGAAGGGCCACAGTGGGGAACCAGCTCCTGCCTCCCTACCCGGGCAGGGCCATCCCAGAGCACAGGGCACGGGATTGTGCTGGGATGGGTCTGGGATGTCCCCAGGGAGGAGACTCCACAGCCCCTCTGGGCTCAGTTCAGGGCTGGGCACAAGTTCTGCCTCTTTTCCAGGGGCAATTCCTGGCCTCAGGCCCTGCCCCTGGCTCTGGGGCCATTGCTGGGCCCTGGAGCAGAGCCTGGGCCCTGCCCTGAGCCCTCCCTGCACACAGGGACGGACAGGGATGGACAGGGACAGACTGGGACGGACAGGGACACCCAGGGACGGACAGGGCCACCCAGGGACACCCAGGAACCCAGAGGAACACCCAAGGATGGACAGGGACACCCAGGGACACCCAGGGACACCCAGGGCTGAGGGCCCCTCTCGAGGCTGAGCAGCCGCAGCTCCCTCAGCCTTTCCTTGTGGGAGATGCTCCAACCCCCTCATCTCTGGCCTCACCGGGGTTAAAAAACAAGGCCGGAAATCCCAAACAATCCCAGAATGGTTCGGGCTGGAAGGGACCTCACAGCCCATGCAGAGCCACCCCTGCCATGGGCTCCCACCACCCCAGGGCGCTCCAAGCCCCGTCCCAGCTGGCCTCGGACACTGCCAGGGATGGGAAAACTCCGTGAAAGACCTCATTGTCATTCTAACCTGTAACACTCCCTAGGAGAAAAAAAAAATAAGTCCAAAACAAAATAAACACCCCAAAATCCCAGGGCCCAAAGCCGCAGCCCCTCCCGGTACCTTCGGCCGGGCTGCCGGGGCCCGCGGGGAGCTCCGGCCCGGCTCTCCCGGGGGCTTTCCTGCCGCCCTTCGGCGAGGCCTCCCCGGGCCCCCTCCCCGCGGGCCTGGCGGAGCCATCGGCAGCGCCGGAGCCTCCGGGCAGCTCCGCGTCCTCCCCGCGCTCCCTGGGGCTCGGCGGCCCCGCCGCCGCCGCCGCTCTGCGCTTCTTGCAGGGCAGCATCTTCAGCGCCAGGGCCATGGCGGGCCGCCCGCTCCCGGCTCCGGGGCTGCCCCGGTCCCGCCCGCTCCCGGCTCCGGGGCTGCCCCGGTCCCGCCCGCTCCCGGCTCCGGGGCTGCCGCGGGCCGCGCTCGGTCCCGCCCGGGCTCCCCGGTCCCGCTCCCCGCGCAGGAAGCGGAAGCGCCCGGGGCTCGCCCCGCGCATGCGCGGCCGGGCCGGTCCCCGCCGGGGCCCCGGTGAGGCGGGGCCGGAGGGGGGGGGGGCACCGAGCGCGGGCTCCGCCATCTTCGCTGGGCGAGGGCACCGGGGCCCGGCCCGACCCCGCACACACCGGGACCCGCACACGCACGCACACACACACACACCCCCAGGGCGCCGCTGTCCGCCGCGGGCCCCCGCTCGCCCGTGCCGCCGGGGGTGTCCCCGTGAGGCAGCGCGGGTCTGCCCGGTGCTGCTGCCGTGGCGTCCCGGTGGGAGCGGGGCTGAGGCACGGCGGGCACACGCCCCGCGGCTCGGTGCCCGGAGCCCCGACAGTTGCCGAGTCACCGCCGGGCGGGGCCGCCGCGGGCGGGGCGGGGCCGGGCGGGGCGAGCGCCGCAGCGGGACCAGTCGGCAGCTCCTGCATCCCGGCCGCGAGAGCATCCTCCGCACCGGGCCCGCACCCCCGCGGCCCCGGCCTCGGCGGGGCCATGGCCGAGATCACCAGTGTCCACCCCGGCTTCGGTGAGTGCGGCCGGGCCGCGGCGGCCCCGCTTGCGGCCCCTCAGCCCCGGCGGGGCCCCGAGAGGCGCCCCCGGGGCCGGGCCGGGCCGTGCGCGGCGCCTGCGGCCCCGCTCTCGCCGCGCGGGGTCGGGCAGCGCCGCTCCCGGGCCCTCAGCATCCCCCGGCCCCTCAGCATCCCCCGGCCCTGCTCCCTCAGCGCCCCCCCGGCCCCTCAGCATCCCCCGGGCCCGGTCCCCGAGCATCCCGCGGCCCCTCCGCCCCCGCCGCCCGGGCGATGCCGCTCCCCCCGCGGCCGCCGCTGCTGGGGCGGTGCCAGCGCTCGGGCCGCGGGAGCGGGGCCGCTGCCGGAGCTGCCGGCGCTCGGTGGCGGAGCGGGGGCCGGTGGCAGGTGCAGACCGGGCCGATGACGTGATGTCTGTGCCGGGCCGCGCCGCGCCCCGGCCTTTGTTCGCGCTCCCCGGGGCGGCTGCGGCACCGGCACCGGCGGCACGAGGCGGGGCCTGCCCGGGGCACCGGGGGATGCTGCGGGCGGCGGCGGGGCCGGGGCGGGGTGGGGGGGACCGGCCGGGCCCGGCGCTGGCGGTGCCGGTGCCGGGAGAGCCGCGGGGGCGGTGGGGAAGCTCCAAACCCGGCTCAGCCTTTGCGGGCCCAGCCCGGCGGAGCCGGACCGGGAATCGCTGGGGTTTGGGATGGTTTTGGTGCAGCCCCGGGTGAGGAGGGCGGGGGCCGCAGCGCCGGGGGTTTCTCCAGCGCTGAGCATCCAAAGCGCTGCTCCTCCTGTCCTGCAGCGCCTGCTGACCTTCCCCTCCCACCCTCCGGCCCCTGGGCGCTGCATTTGCCCTGGATCCCGAAGGACTCAGGGATATTCCTCCATCCGACACCATTTATCCCATGGCCATCTCTTACCTTGTGTTTCCTGGGCTGCGAGAGCCACGTGCTGGCTCCATTTAACCACTGGCCACCATTGGGGCATCCTTAGCAAACATCGGGTTTTAAAAAGAGGTTTGCATCGATTTTTGGTTTCGTTTCGGTCAAATTGTAGCATCACGCCTCGACAAAGGCCTCTTGCACAAAGTTTGGGTGGAAAAGCAAAGTTGTGCTGTGTTGGAGGGAGGTGGCAGGCTGTGCTGCCATTTCGGGTGCTCTGAAAGCTGCAAAAGCTTCACTAAAATTGGGTTTAGGCAGCTTTAGGTTTTCGGCTGTAGGGAATGATGGGGACAGGACTAAGGGATGTATGGAATGATTTCATAAATAGGAGCCTTCAGCCAGGACGAGGGGGATTGGGAGCAGCTGAGGCACAAACAGCTGAGGTGGGCTGGGACACAGCAAAGCCCAAAGAGGAGCTCTTTGCCACAGAACATCCATGCAAGTCTTGAAATAACATTTAGAGTTGAAATGATATTTAGAGTCACGAGAAAAGATTTGTGTGGTGTTTTCTGGCGTGGCTGGTGGGTGCTGCTCCTGAAATTTTCCCATCAGAGGCACAGGAAATGAAGGGACAGGAGCTGAGCCTGTGAGGACACAAAACACACACTAAGAAGCAAGAATAAGGAATAAGAATAAGAATAAGAATAAGGAATAAGAATAAGAATAAGAATAAGAATAAGAATAAGAATAAGGATAAGAATGGAGTTTCAGAATTTTTCTTCCATATCCACCAAAGCTTTTTAAGCTGAGTTGTCTCCAAACGAGCTGTTAAAGACCATCCTCCTCATATCAAAGAGGGAACATTGAATAACAAACTGAAGTTGGGTTTTTGTGGCTACGAGTTCTTGCTTTGGTTGATTCAATCCCGGGCTCTGCAGAGAGAGCTGGGACAGGTTTCTCTGTGGGATCAGTCACCATGGCCAAAGATTCCAGCTGCAGGTCAGAAAGGCTTCTGTCTAACCTAAAGTGGTTTTTCCAGTTTTGGGAGCAGACAAAATAATCTTCCCTGAGTCTGTGGGGTGCTCAGTTTCCAGCTTCACCTCAGTAAATGGTGATGTGGGAAGAGCACAGAAAATCCAAACTCGTGGTAGCTTCAAAGACGAGGTTAGGAGATTATTTCCTCCTGTTTGTGGGACAGAATGAAGAGGAAAATGAGACAGGTTACCTTTTTTTAACCAGCTGTCTCTTTTGGGTGCTGCCACCACTGTCATGCCAATGGTTTTTTGTGAAGGAGTGGTTGGTACAGTTTGTAAAAGAAAGATAAATAGGGTCAGAGGGCTTTGTTTGTTTGTTTGTTTATTTGTTTGCTGGCTTCTAAAAATTAAAAGAAAATGGCTTTAAAATCAGGAATACAAAAATCAGTTACATGAAGAGCCTGCCTCTACCTTTCCTAAAACCTCCCACCAAGGAACTGAAGGCAGCAAAAAATCCCCTCCTTTCCCTCCCCTTTTAAGACTGAACAGCCCCAGCTGCTTTTGCATCTCCTCCTCTTCCATCTGCTCTCCATCCTCCTCCCAGCCCAGCCTCTCAGTCCTCTCAGAATTGCTGCAGGATGGCCCAGCAGTGTCCTGGGGAGATCAGCACCCCTGCTTTCGTTCTGTGCCTTGGTAAAACTTCTCCAAAATCATCCATTAGCAAATAACCAGATCAAAAATGAACGTGGTATTTTTGGTTTATTCTGCCTTTCCATTGCTGATTAACACAGTTGGCATAAAAACCGAGAAGATATCAGATAATCCCTAAATCCAAGCCCAGGATTTTCTGTCTGTTGCTTTGGATTCCCATGGGAGATTTCATGTTTACCCTCGGCCACAAGGGCCAGGGCAAAACAACCATTTCAGGGAAATTTGATATTTGAAAAATTGTTAATAAAGGAGAACTCAGATCCAGCATTCTGGCCAGGTTTATTACTCCCTCCCTGTGGTGAGAATAGAATTGTGTAACATTCCTGAACAGGGCATTAAAAAAATAAAAGCAAACGCTTCCTGCACGTCGAGAGCCCGCGTTCCTATGGAGATGCTGGTGATGCAGGAGCTGGGCTTGGCAAGACAAGGCAAGCAACAGTTTGAGCTCCTCAGCACATGGAACACAGGTCAGGCGTGCCTGAGGAGTGAGAGAAATAAATTTAGAAATAGGAACGACGCCTGGGGAAGCTGGGATGGGCAGATCCCAGAATTAGGAGCAGGACAGGGCTGTGTAGATCTGCAGCCAGGTGTGCTGGGCAGATCCTGTGTAGAGCTGCAGCCAGGGGTGATGGGGCAGATCCCAGAATAAATTAAGAGCAGGAAAGGGCTGTGTTGATCTGCAGCCAGGTGTGCTGGGGCAGATCCTGTGTTGATCTGCAGCCAGGAGTGATGGGGCAGATCCTGTGTTGATCTGCAGCCAGGTGTGCTGGGGCAGATCCTGTGTTGATCTGCAGCCAGGGGTGATGGGCAGATCCTGTGTTGATCTGCAGCCAGGTGTGATGGGGCAGATCCCGTGTTGATCTGCAGCCAGGGGTGATGGGGCAGATCCCAGAATAAATTAAGAGCAGGAAAGGGCTGTGTTGATCTGCAGCCAGGTGGGATGGGCAGATCCCAGAATAAATTAAGAGCAGGAAAGGGCTGTGTTGATCTGCAGCCAGGTGTGCTGGGGCAGATCCTGTGTTGATCTGCAGCCAGGAGTGATGGGGCAGATCCTGTGTTGATCTGCAGCCAGGTGTGCTGGGGCAGATCCTGTGTTGATCTGCAGCCAGGGGTGATGGGCAGATCCTGTGTTGATCTGCAGCCAGGTGTGATGGGGCAGATCCCGTGTTGATCTGCAGCCAGGGGTGATGGGCAGATCCCAGAATAAATTAAGAGCAGGACAGGCTTGTGGAGATCTGCAGCCAGGTGTGCTGGGCAGATCCTGTGCAGATCTGCAGCCAGGTGTGATGGGGCAGATCCTGTGTAGAGCTGCAGCCAGGTGTGCTGGGCAGATCCTGTGTAGATCTGCAGCCAGGTGTGATGGGGCAGATCCTGTGCAGATCTGCAGCCAGGTGTGATGGGGCAGATCCTGTGTTGATCTGCAGCCAGGGGTGATGGGCAGATCCTGTGTTGATCTGCAGCCAGGAGTGATGGGGCAGATCCTGTGTTGATCTGCAGCCAGGTGTGATGGGGCAGATCCTGTGTTGATCTGCAGCCAGGTGTGATGGGGCAGATCCTGTGTAGATCTGCAGCCAGGAGTGATGGGGCAGATCCTGTGTTGATCTGCAGCCAGGAGTGATGGGGCAGATCCTGTGTAGATCTGCAGCCAGGAGTGATGGGCAGATCCTGTGTTGATCTGCAGCCAGGTGTGCTGGTTAGATCCTGTGTAGAGCTGCAGCCAGGGGTGATGGGCAGATCCTGTGTTGATCTGCAGCCAGGTGTGATGGGCAGGTCCCAGAATTAAGGGCTGTGTTGATCTGCAGCCAGGTGTGCTGGGCAGATCCCGTGTTGATCTGCAGCCAGGAGTGATGGGCAGATCCTGTGCAGATCTGCAGCCAGGTGTGCCGAGGCCCCAGCTGGCTCCTCACCGCCTTGTCTCCCCACAGATGTGTCCCCCGTGGTGGCAGGACTCATTGGAGCCACTGTCCTGGTGGTGTCTGTCTCAGTCACAGTCTTTGTGTGGACGTGCTGTCACCAGCAGGCAGAAAAGAAGCACAAAACCCCCCCGTACAAATTCATTCACATGCTGAAAGGCATCAGCATCTACCCGGAGACCTTGAGCAACAAGAAGAAAATCAACCGGATCCGGAGAGACAAGAACGGCCCCGCCAAGGAGGGGGGCAGGGGGAACCTCCTGGTGGATGCTGCTGAGGCTGGGCTGGTGGGCCCCGAAAAGGCTCAGGACGGGCCCCCCAACATCGACCAGCTCCCCATCAAAGTCGATTACGGAGACGAACTCAGCCCAGATCAAAGCCTCACCCCAGGAGGGAGCAAAACCTCCTCCCCTTCCTCGCCGGGCGACGACGTCATGCTGGGAGACCTGACTTTCTCAGTGGACTACAACTTCCCCAAAAAGGCGCTGGTGGTCACCATCCAGGAGGCCCACGGGCTGCCCGTGATGGACGAGCACACGCAGAGCTCCGACCCCTACATCAAGATGACGATCCTGCCCGACAAGAGGCACCGCGTCAAGACCCGCGTGCTGCGCAAGACCCTGGAGCCCGTGTTCGACGAGACCTTCACCTTCTACGGCATCCCCTACAGCCAGCTGCAGGACCTGGTGCTGCACTTCCTGGTGCTCAGCTTCGACCGCTTCTCGCGGGATGATGTGATCGGGGAGGTGATGGTGCCCCTGGCGGGGGTGGATCCCAGCACTGGCAAGGTGCAGCTGACCAGGGAGATCCTCAAGAGGAACATCCAGGTAAAGTGGCTTCTGCTCTGCCCCCTGCGTTTGATCCTGGGGGTTTTGATCCGTGGTTTAAGCAGCAGGGATAATGCAGCTGTGAATCCTGGTTTTCCCAGGATGGGTGGTTTTTTGGTGTGGTTTTAGCTGGGCGCTTCTCTGAGTGCTGATGGCGGTTGGAGAAGGTTTTGTCACTCCTGGGTGGTGCCAAGAAAAAAGGCAAATTCCCATCTCCAACTGAAAGCTGATGTGATAGCAGGACATTCATCTGCAAACCTCAGTGAGAGAGGGAGATTTGTCTGATCTGACCCGTTCAGACCCCTCCACTTGGAATTATTTACAGCTGAATTGTTGCTGTCAAAATGTGCCAGTGGAGCCTGACCGGATTCCCCTGATCCTGGAGCAGAAAGCAGCTCCCAGGAATCCCACCCGACATGGGCTGGACTGGGAACAAAATGCAGGCATGTAAAATCTGGGTGAAATGAATCCCAGTGAAACGAATCCCACTCTCAGTGCCTGGTGTTGTAAACAGAAGGATGAGCACCCTGGAGCAGATGTTTGTGTGCTCAGGAGGAGGAGGGAGAGGAGGAGGCACTTCGGGTTTTAATCCTCTTGCTCAGCTGCTTTCTGCTGCCCATCTCCCAGGTTCAAGAGCAAAATGGGCTCACTGATTGCTGGAACAGCTTGGAAATCATTGCTGGGCTCTATAAAATCCTTCCTTATGTCCTAGAGTGGCACTGTTTGACTTGAAATGTTTCATTTAATTTGAAATGTTTCTGCTTTAGCTTTTTTGGGGGTTTTTTTAGTATTATTTAAAGGAGGTTCTATGCCAATGAGCCCAACAAAACAAGAGTTCTGGTAATTACTTTGCTGTTCTTCAGTTCTTGGGATGATCAAACAAGTGGCTGGTTCAGGCTCTTTAATATTTTTTTTCAGTGGATTGAGTGTCTTAGAAGTAATAGATTAAAAATAGAAAGGGAAAAATAGATTTAAATAGAAATATTTTTAATTAAGGATGTAAATATTAAAAATGTATTAATAATTAAAAATTCATTAGTAATCAAAAATTGATTACCTCGGTGCGTGCTTGAAAAAATCTGCTTCATTTCCAGAGTGTCCAAAGAGCCACCACTGAACAAAGTCAGGCAGGAGGTTTCAAAACCTGCATTTTACACCCAGGGACCCAAACCAGGCCCACATCCCATCCTAGTGAATATTCCTTACAGTTTCTAACTGACAAGCACAGACTGAAAATTCCTTTGGATCCCAGAACCCCAGGATGGTTTGGGTTGGGAGGGACCTTAAGGATCCTCTCATTCCAAGCCCGTGCCGTGGGCAGGGACACCTTGAGACCAAAACTCTTCATAACATCCTCACCCCCTCGAAAAAATCTCTCCCTGGCTGCTGTGTTCTTGTGTATCCAAGGAGCCAAAGTTCCAAACATTTCTCTTCCAGGGCCAGGAACTTGCTCATTTATTTCTTCTCCTCCCAAAATTTTGCATCCAGCAGCTTGGTCCTTGTGAGTCCCTTGCAGCACAGGGTATTTATCATTCTGTGATTGCATGCGTGTCAAAAACTTGTGTCAAACACAGAGATAAAAAGAAACCACCCCAATGAAAACGAACATTTTGCAGGCTGAAGTTCACACTGTGCATTTTCCCAGCTGAGCTGAGCAGGAGCATTGGCAGAGCTTCACCTCAGAGCACAGAATGGGGAGTTTGCTGTTGTGAAAGGAGAAAAAATCCCTTCCTTGGGGCTCAGGGAGCCTTTGCTGTCCCTGATGGGGCAGGAGGAGCTTTGGGAGAGTTCCCAAAGTTTCAGCAGCTCAGAAACACCAGAGAGTCCCCAGGCCTGGCTGGTGCTGCTCACCTTGACAGCAAATCAACCCCATCTCAATCAGTGGCAGCTCAGTGGAAGTGAGCACTCACCATCTGGAAACCAAAACTAATTATCTTCATGTTATGGCTGTGTAACGTTGCTCTTGGAAAGGATGCACAGCAGGTTGAACTGAGAGATCCCAGATAAAACCAGCTCTGCTTTTGTCTTCTTGTAATCTTCATTCTGCAGCTTTGCAGGCTTGAACTGGTGGTGAGACTCCAGAAGAGCCTGAGGGGCTCAGCTACTGAAACTCCACCA
Source organism: Eopsaltria australis (assembly GCA_034509425.1). NCBI lineage: Eukaryota > Metazoa > Chordata > Aves > Passeriformes > Petroicidae > Eopsaltria > Eopsaltria australis. The sequence continues at coordinate 25,415 of JAVTVJ010003358.1, forward strand.
AAAATCAGCGGGATTTGAGCTCCCAAACCCCCTCAGAGCCCTTTAGGAACAGAGGCAGCCTTGCCCACTCCTCTCCCAGGAGGTGCCACCAGCTTTGCCCTGCTGGAAATGCAGAATTCCAGGCTCTGGGGATGCTCACAGCTGTGGGCTGAGCACAGGGGACGCTTCCCCTGCTGCAGCTGAGGCACCAAGGAGGACCTGTGGCTCATTTTCCCATTTTTTAGGCATTTAGCAGAAGGAAAGGAAATTCTGGGGAGCTCCAGAAGCTGCTGCTGTCTCTAATTGCACCTTGTCCTGACGAGTTGTGTGTTCCACCCTGACAGAAGTGCATCAGCAGAGGGGAGCTGCAGGTGTCCCTGTCCTACCAGCCCGTGGCACAGAGGATGACCGTGGTGGTGCAGAAAGCCAGGCATTTGCCAAAGATGGACATCACTGGCCTCTCAGGTAGAAGCTATTTTCTCCAGCTCTGACTGTGTGGGGAAAGAAAATAAATCCCTGAGTTCACTTGCAGGGCTTTGCCCTGGATTTTGCTGAAGATTTTCGCCGTTTACACGTTTTTCCTGAAATTCTTCCTGAGGGAGATGGATCCTTCTGGGTGTTCCATCACCCACCTGCAGATGGTTGTGCAAAGCAGCCCAAATCCTCCCTGCTGGGAGCCCTGGCTGGGGTTTGGGAAGGGATCCAGAACTGCCTGGATCCATGGGATCCATGGTGTGAGGAACAGCCCTGGGTGGCAGGGGCTGGACACGAGCCCAGGTGTGCCCGGGTGGCACCTGGCCTGCACCAGCCCCAGGGTGGGCACATCCCCTGTGCTGGGCACTGCTGAGAAACCTCAGATCCTGGGGTCAGTTTTGGGCTTTTCGTTTCAAGAAAGAGATTGAGGAGCTGGAGAGAGTCCAGGGAAGGGAACAGAGCTGGGGAAGGGCTGGAGAATCCCTGAGGGAGATGGAAAGGGGCTGGAGAATTCCTGAGGGAGCTGGGAAGGGGCTGGAGAATTCCTGAGGGAGCTCAGGGAAGGGGTTGGAGAATTCCTGAGGGAGCTGGGAAGGGCTGGAGAATTCCTGAGGGAGCTGGGAAGGGGCTGGAGAATTCCTGAGGGAGCTGGGAAGGGGCTGGAGAATTCCTGAGGGAGCTGGGAAGGGGCTGGAGAATTCCTGAGGGAGCTGGGAAGGGGCTGGGGAATTCCTGAGGGAGCTGGGGAAGGGCTGGAGAATTCCTGAGGGAGCTGGGAAGGGGCTGGAGAATTCCTGAGGGAGCTGGGAAGGGGCTGGAGAATTCTTGAGGGAGCTGGGACGGGGCTGGAGAATTCTTGAGGGAGCTGGGAAGGGGCTCAATCTGGAGCAAAGGGGGATCAGGGGGAACCTTGTGGCTCTGCACAGTCCCTGACAGGAGGGGGCTCAGGGGGGATTTGGGATCTGCTCCCAGGGAACAGGGACAGGAGGAGAGGGAACGGCCTCAGGCTGGGCCAGGGAGGCTCAGGGTGGACAGCAGCAGGAATTTCCCCATGGAAAGGGTGCTCAGGCCTTGGGAGGAGCTGCCCAGGGAGGTCTGGAGTCCCCATCCATCCCTGGAGGTGTCCAAGGAAGGGCTGGAGGTGGCACTCAGTGACAAAGTGGGGATTGGGCACAGCTGGGCTGGGAGGGCTTTTCCAACCTCAGCCATTCCATGATTCTGCGTCTCTGGGATCCTGAGCTGGGTGTGCCCCTGGGAGAGGAGGGGGATGAGTGTGGCAAGGAGCAGAGGCTCAGGATGGAGAGGAGGAACTGGGGACAATTCTGCCTCGCTGCTTTGCTGCTTTTCATTTTCGTTGCTTTTGCTGGGTTTGTTCTTGTGCTGTTTGAAGAGGGGAGAGGAGCAGCTGCTCCAGCTTTTCTGTTTCACACATTTTCACACTCCTGAATCCCCCTTAGCAAAGTCTCCTTCAGGGTTATGGGGAAATGGTTGGGAATCAGCTGGAGATCCAGTAACAGCCTGGCTGAGAGCAAACATAGCCCTGGTTTTGCAGCTTTCTCCTGGGCACCTCAGAGAGAATGCAGACAAATGCAGACGAGGCTGAACTATTGTAGGCCCTACATTTTACTCTTTCTGTAAAAAAAAGGGATAAAAAAGAAGCTGTGCATGTGTAGTCTCTAAGCACAGGATAAATTTTTCAGTGCTGTTCCACCTGCAGAATCTTGTGACTAACACTGTTTATTCCTGTGATCTTTGTTTTATGCATGTTATAAATAAATAGGCCTAATTTATAGTAAAACAAATATAAAATTTATTTCGTGTCCGAGAGTTCGAACACGCAATGCCACGATGGCAAAGGGAGACAGTGCCAAGCCCGGGGTTGGCACTGGGTGAACGCAGGTCTGACCTCTATGGCATCACACCTCCCTCTGTTCACCCCGACTGTTTCTAACAGCTGGTTTATACACAGTTGTGACCGAGAAGTCCGGATTTTGGGCATTATTTCTGTCACTCAGCATATTCATGAAGCATGCTATTCATGAAACTGAGGTGGACAAAAACGCATCCTGTGCTTGATGGATTTTTCATCATCCGGGGGTGTTATCTGATGGTTCGTGATGTTCCTTATCCCGGTCCGATCTGGTCGTTAACACCTGAGCTGGGATGGGATTTTCGGAGGTGGTCGATCAGTTCTACCATCAGCTCTGCCGGGAAGTTCTCCTTGGAAATGTAGGTATCAGGAGTCGGCTGAATGTTTTCCCGATGTGCTGCTGCTCTCTGTAATGCTGCCTTTGGGATGTAAATCAGTTCCCTGGGCGAGGCCACGACTCTTTCCTTGGGCAGGCTCTGCTTGTTCTAAAACCGGTTACAACTAAACCTTTTTTACTCTATATTTCGATATTACATATTTGAGCACGAATTTCCCACTTTTATTTATAACATGCATAAACCCATTCCAGCTGGGTGAAAGGAAAGGTGAAAAAGAGGCAGTGCCAGCCGGGCAAGGGCCTTCAAAACTTGTGTGGCATGAGGGGGAAAAAAAAAAGCCCTCAGTGCCTGGTATCTCGATTGTAATCCTGCACCAGTGTCTGCATAAAGAGCAGCTGCCCGAGGGCTGGGGGAAAAGGGAAAAGGGAGGCTTTGTTTGGAACTTTCTTCTTCCCCTGCACCTTCCACTGGCTGTGTTCCCCATCTGCAAATGATTAAAAGTGCCTCTACCCTTTGTTGGGCTGCGTGCTGAGCAAGGGTGGGGTGGGCAGAGGGGAACAGAGGGATTTGGGGTGACCTGATTGTGGCTTCCCGGTGCTGGAAGGAGCCAGCGGGGAGAGGGATGGCAGGGCAGGGGAGAAGGGCTTCAAACTGCAAGAGGGCAGGGCTGGATGGGGTTTGGGGAGGAATTCTTCCCTGTGAGGAGGGCAGGACAAGGGAGAAGGGCTTCAAACTGCCAAAGGGACAGGGCTGGATGGAATTTGGGGAAGGAATTCTTCCCTGTGAGGAGGGCAGGACAGGAGAGAAAGGCTTCAAACTGCCAGAGGGCAGGGCTGGATGGATGGAATTTGGGGAAGAATTCTTCCCTGTGAGGAGGGCAGGGCTTCAAACTGCCAGAGGGCAGGGCTGGATGGGATTTGGGGAGAATTCTTCCCTGAGGATGGATGGGATTTGGGGAAGGAATTCTTCCCTGTGAGGAGGGCAGGGCTGGATGGGATTTGGGGAAGGAATTCTTCCCTGTGAGGAGGGCAGGGCTGGATGGGATTTGGGGAAGGAATTCTCCCCTGTGAGGAGGGCAGGGCTGGATGGGATTTGGGGAAGGAATTCTCCCCTGTGAGGAGGGCAGGGCTGGATGGGATTTGGGGAAGGAATTCTCCCCTGTGGCACAGAGAAGCTGTGGCTGCCCCATCCCTGGCGTTGTCCGAGGCCAGGCTGGGGTAGTGGATGCCCACGGGCGGGGGTGGAATGGGGTTTTCAAGCCCCTCCCAGCCCAACCCAGTGTCCCCCAGTGCCCCCCACCCCGCACTGGAGCTCTCCTGGGCCGTGTCATTGTCCCCCCTCTCTCTCCCCCCCCCAGCAGACCCCTACGTCAAGGTGAACGTTTACTACGGGCGCAAGCGCATCGCCAAGAAGAAGACCCACGTCAAGAAGTGCACTTTGAACCCCGTCTTCAACGAGTCCTTCATCTACGACATCCCCGTGGATCTGCTGCCCGACATCAGCATCGAGTTCCTGGTCATCGACTTCGACCGCACCACCAAGAACGAGGTGGTGGGGAGGCTGATCCTGGGCGCCCACAGCGGCAGCGCGGCCGGGGCCGAGCACTGGCGCGAGGTTTGTGACAGCCCCAGGAAAGCCGTGGCCAAGTGGCACAGCCTGAGCGAGTACTGAGCCCCACCCTCCACCCCTCTAGGACAGACTTAAACCTTGTTTTAGCTGTTAGGACTAAACTACTTTTCGTTGAGAAGCGGCAGCGCCTGATCGGTTCTCTTTAGTGATGTGGTTTTTTGCAGGGCACTAAAAAAAAGAAAAAAGGAGCATTAAAAAAGGAAAAAAAATGATGGGGAATAAATAAATAAAGAAGTGAACATGAAAATAAAAGGTACCACGAATATATATAACAGTGTAATCACGCTATTGCATGCCTACTACAAACTGAAATTAGTATAACTGCCGATATCAAGTTGCAGGTTTTAATACAATTTATCTGTCACTATGGAAGTTGTGTTTGTGCCGAGCTGTCTTTGCTGGTATTCACCAAGATTGGCCTGTCTTCATTAAGGCTTCTCCCAAAGTTTCAGAATTCTGCTGTTTATAACCTCTAGTTTCTTGTTAGTTTTGCCTGCCCATTGGTTCTTGCAGTTCTGTTCTGTGCTGGTTTGGGAGTCCCCGCCGCGTTTCCGTGTAGAGCTGGGTTAGAATTCTGCACTGGCACAAAAGGAGAATACAGGGAAAATGGCACTGGGCCTCCAGAGAATGAACAATTCTGTGTCAGGCACCGAAATCCTCGGCGTTGGGATGTGCCTGGGGGGGCTGTGAGGTCACAGCATCCAGGACTGGACTCTGAAATCCAAACCCCACCAAACTGATCCCGCTGCTTTTGGGAGCCACGCAGGCAGGGTCTCACAGACTGCAGGAACTGGGGAGATCCTGCTCAGTTTTGTTTTATTTAATCCTGTCTGTGCACGAAGGGCCCAAGAAAACCCAAACATTGATTGGTAAGGAAACTCTCCAACGTTAAATGTCGAATTCTGCCTGGCTGCTAAGTTCTGTTTAACAGCAAAGCAAAGCTGAGATAGGGAAAGGTCTTGAAGGCAGAGCTTGAAATGAAAAGATCCCAAAGCTTCCCCTCATCCATTCTGGAGTTGATTTGCATCAGACACGACCCTGCAGTCACCTAAGAGCAAAAGAGGAGCAAACCCAGGGCAAAGCCTGGCACTACAAATGTGCCAGACCTGGAGTTTCAGGGCATCTTGGGGGAATCCTGAAATCCTGGCCGACTTCTGAGTCTGGGAACGAGCTGCAAGGGGAAGGATGGCCCTGAGCAGAGGGACACTGAGCACCTCAGGCTGTTTGAACCCTGCAGAGTCAGGAATTTGGAACAGGAGTTCCTAAAGTCTGGCAGCAGCTGCCTGAGGTGTAGCCCTGGAGCTGCCTTGGGATGCCAGCAGAGCACCCTGGCTTTGGATTTGGGAATTGTGGCCAGAGCCCAGGCAGGGCACGGATAAGGATGAAAACTGGCAGCAAATAATTCATGGTGTAACCAGTGCAGGTGAATGGAGCAGAAATAATTGTAACTCAGATTGTTCTGGGCTCTCCAGTGGAAATGCAGGAGCAGAATTGGGTTTGCAGAGAGGCTCCTGGCCAGCCCCAGGTTTTCAGGGAAGCTTTGATCCCCCCAGGCAGGCAGTCTGCTCTGAGCCCTGTGGGATGCAAATAGCAATGCAAAGAACAGATTATCATATTTTAAAAAAAAAATTAAGATCATTTAACCACTCACAGGATTTGGCTACTGAATTTTAGATCCCTGTTGGAAAAATGATCCTTTCCACCTTCTCTGCCCTGAAATGGGAGGAACAGAGCGAGGCTCTCCTGGCTCCCCACGAGGCACCAGGGGAGCAGCAGCTCTGTGTGAACAGGCAGCACTTTGGGAGCTGCCACCACTTTGGCATCTCCTCCTAGGGAATTCTTTTTGGAAAGCTGATTTTTCCTCACTCATGGCCCTCCCTCCCTCCCTCCCAGGCTGTGGCTCCTCGAGGCTGCAGCTCCATTTCTCAGCAGGCACAAGCGTGGACTTTGTTCCCCCCTTGACCCGTCCCCATGGCCAGGATTTCTGCCTGAGGTTGTAGTAGATCTTAGCAGTGTCTTTAAACACTTCCTAGCTCGAGCTCTGTGCCTCAGAGCCACAGCCCAGAGAACGAGTTCCCCCTTGGAAATTGCTGGAGATCTCTTGCAATCCCAATTTGTTTTGCACTAAAGCAATTGCGTTGCTGCAATTGAAGCAACCGTCACGACTTTTTTTTTCCCTCGGAAAATGCTTTCCAACACCACCCCAAAGATGTGACCAGGACTAAGAGCAACAACAAAATTCCCTTCTCCCTTCGGTGTGAAAAGCATGACTAAGCCTAGATGATCTTAAGATTCCTTTAGTTGCGAAGGAAAGCTGAATTTCTTGTCAAGGAAACATGCTCAGGGTAAATAGAGTTAGGCTATCGGGCAGGTAGGAGTAGCTCCACCACTCTTCTGGAATAATAGGAAGCTGAAGATGTGCAGATATATATATTTTTAAAAACATAAAAGAGACAGTAAGTGACAGCAGACTCACTGTAAAATCTCCCAGGTGTGGTTATTCTTTACCTTGTGTCTTCTGTTGTAAAATGAACTTGGACAGTTACAACTTTGTGTGAAGAAAACGAAAACAAAAATTAAAAAAAAATCATGAAAAAAAAAGAATAAAAAAAAAGGTAAAAAACCCTAACTCAACCTGTGTGAAACTGCATAATGCTACAAGCTAACCTACATTCTGTAATGCTACCTTGTATGTTGAATTTGTTAACGCACATTGAGCGTGCAAATAAAAAATGAAATCACTTTAATTCTGCTGCCTGGGCCGTGTGTGACTGGGGGCCACACGAACACCCCGGAGCACTCCGAGGGTTTGTTCCTGTGAATTTGCATTTCTGCTGGAAATGTGCATTTAGTTCGCAGGAAAAGCGCACACGGGATAAATCTCAGTGGAGGAAAGAAACTTCACAGGATCCTGGCACATGAAATGTTAAATTAAAGCAAGTCTGGTGAAGAGAAGGGTCCAGGGTGACCGAATTGTGGCCATCCAGCACCTGAAGGAGCCCCAGAAAAGATGGAGAGAGACAACTTGGAAAGGCCTGGAGCACCAGGACAGGGGGAATGGCTTCACACTGCCAGAGAGGAGACTGAGTTGGGATTTTGGGAAGGAATTCCTGGTTCTGAGGATGGGGAGGGGCTGGGATGGAATTCCCAGAGAAGCTGGGGCTGCCCCTGGATCCCTGGCAGTGCCCAAGGCCAGGCTGGGCAGGGTTTGGAGCAGCCTGGGACAGTGGGAGCTGTCCCTGGATCCCTGGCAGTGCCCAAGGCCAGGCTGGATGGGTTTGGAGCAGCCTGGCACAGTGGAAGGTGTTCCAGGGGTGGGTGGGATGAGCTTCAAGGTCCCTTCCAACCCAAACCATTCCAATAAATCCTTGATAACGCTTTCACTTAAGCCTTGGCCCATCCCAAAATGTTCAGTAACCCCCACAGCTTTGGTATAATTTGATATAATTTGATTTATTGGTATAATTTGATATAATTCGATATAATTTGGTATAATTTGATATAATTTGGTATAATTCAGCATGAACAGATATTCTTTAACTTGAATCCAAGTGTGAAAAGAGGTCATTACACAGGCAGGAAAAGAAGCAATTTCACTGCAGCGTTTGTGACCCAGAGGAGTTCCTGGACCCCTGGTCAGAACTGAATCCTCCAGGAATGTTTTTGTCCATCCCTGCCCTGTGCAGGACACGGCAGTGCCTCCTCCAGAGCAGGGATTGGGCTCCTGGGGTTGTTTTTCTGCAGCTGCCCATCAAGAGCAGGCAGAGCAGCCCAGCTGGCACGGAGCCAGGCTTTGGGAAAGGCCAAACAGCCCCGGGCTGGGTTCCCCCAGCAACAGATCCCAGCCTCAGCAGCACTCCTTGCTCTCCCTGGGAGCTCCCCAGCAGCAAAACCCAACTCCCAGAGGAGCTTCAGGTGTCTCAGGAGGAGCTCCAGAAGGAGCCAGGAGGTTTTAGGTCAGGCTTTACAAAGAGGGGGAAAGAACGTGGCCAGCACGGATTCCAGAGGTGAGGATCACAGAACCTGATCTGGGGTTGGAAGGGACCTTAAAAATCATCCAGCTCCACTCCCTGCTCAGCAGCGCTCTTTGCTGTCCCTGGGAGTTCTCCAGCAGCAAAACCCAACTGCCAGAGGAGCTTCAGGTGTCTCAGAACGAACTTCAGGTCTCGTCTACGAGGAGGTTTCAGGCCAGGCTTTACAAAGATGGGGGTGATGAGCCTGGGAAGGGAACGTGGCTGGCAGAGAGAGCTGAGGATCACAGAATCCTGATCTGGGGTTGGAAAGGATCTTAAAAATCATCCAGCTCCACTCCCTGCTCAGCAGTGCTCTTTGCTCTCTTTGGGAGCTCCTCAGCAGCAAAACCCAACTGCCAGAGGAGCTTCAGGTGTCTCAGAAGAAGCCCTAGAAGGAGCCAGGAGATTTCAGGCCAGGTTTTACCAAGAGGGGGGTGCAGACCCCATGAAAGGAATGTGGCCAGCACAGATTCCAGAGGTGAGGATCACAGAACCTGATCTGGGGTTGGAAAGGATCTTAAAAATCATCCAGCTCCACTCCCTGCCCTGGGCAGGGACACCTCTCACCATCCCAGGTTGCTCCAAACCCCGTCTGACCTGGCCCTGGACACTTTTAGGGCTTGCAGGGGTTGTCACAATGTCCCCTCTGCTTTCCACGCCTTGGAGCAGCTCGTGACTCCTCCAACACGGAGTTCACACTAAAATCTGATTCTCTCCAGCTCTGCTCTGGGACTCATCCAAAACCAACCCAAGTGCAGCAGGGACTGTCCCGTGCCCAGGCTCACCAGGGCAGGCCGGGCTCTTCCAGCCACGCTGGGGAGGGAGGGACTGAGCACAGGAGTTTTTTAAGCTTGGCCAGAGTTCTGCTCTGGAGATTTGATTCCCATGTTTCTCTCACCAGTGGCTGCCACAGAAGGTGCTGAAGATACAAAATTCCCACAAACCAGAAGGATTCTGCAGGTAATGAATGACCCACAGGACTCGGGGTTGAGCTCATCAGGGTGACCCCAATGCAGCTTTTCAGCACCTGAAGGAGCCCCAAAAAATTGGAGAGAGACAACTTGGAAAGGCCTGGAGTGCCAGGACAGGGGGAATGGCTTCACACTGCCAGAGAGGAGACTGAGTTGGGATTTTGGGAAGGAATCCCTGGTTCTGAGGATGGGGAGGGGCTGGGATGGAATTCCCAGAGAAGCTGTGGCTGCTCCTGGATCCCTGGCAGTGCCCAAAGCCAGGCTGGATGGGTTTGGAGCAGCCTGGGACAGTGGGAGCTGTCCCTGGATCCCTGGCAGTGCCCAAGGCCAGGCTGGATGGGTTTGGAGCAGCCTGGGACAGCGGGAGGTGTCCCTGCTCATGGCAGGGATGAGCTTTAAGATCCCTTCTCACCCAAACCTCTCTGGGATTCTGTGACTTGTGCAGGCATTCAGATTCGGTGCCCAGTGAGTCAGGACACAGAGGTTTCTTTAACGCTGCGATTTCCCCTTCATTTCCATGTTCTTTGCTCAGGGTGCTCCATCCCTCTCAGGGATTTATCAAGGCAATAACCAGAGGTATTGAGCAGTTGGCTAAAACCGTTCAGCCAAAGTGCACAGTCACTGATTATCTTCCACTCATTGTGCAAAATGTGGAAGGGAATTTCTCTTCATCCTTCTCTGCTTGACTCCTGCATCGAGCCTTCAAAAACCGGCGGGTTTCAGGTCCTCACCCCATTCAGCCCAGCAGAAACAAAAGGATTTGCATGATAAAAAGGGAAAAAAAAAAAAAAGAAAAAGGGCAAACAGAATGGGTTCGACAAACCATGAAAGGAGAAATGGTTTTGTGGCGAGCATGGAAGCTCAGCCCGGACTCTCTTCCCACCTTCCCCGGCTCTGCCAGCGAAACCAGCGGGATTTTTTTGCTCGGCGCTTGGCACAATTTGGGTCTCTCCTCCTCCAGCGCAGCTCCTGCCTTATCTCATCTCATCTCATCTCATCCCATGCCATTCCCCGCGGGAGCCGCCGGCGTTGCCAGGGGGATGGATGTGAGTCAGTGCCCAGCGCTGGCAGCGCTGCCTCGGGCTCTGCCCGCGTTTCCTCCGCGCTGGAGGCTCCCAAAGCTCCGAGCCCTCGCGGAGCCCCAGACCCGCGGGGCTGCGGCTGCCGCCAGGGTCCCTCGGTCCCTTCTTTCGCCCTCATTGGGATGCAACAGCTGGATCCGAGCTCTGAACATTCCCATGTGAGCATCCCGGCGCGCCCGGAGCATCGCGGGGCCCCCGCGGAGGCTCCGTTGTTGTCGGGAATTGGAAAGGATCCAAAAAGTGGAGGCGAAAAAAGACCCCGCAGAGGATGGAGAAGAATTCCTGTGAGGAGCAGCTCGGAGCCGGGAGAAAAGGAGGCTCAGGGGGGACCTTGTGGCTCTGCACAATCCTTGACAGGAGGGGGCTCAGGGGGGGATTTGGGATCTGATCCCAGGGAACAGGGACAGGAGGAGAGGGAACGGCCCCAGGGCAGGTTTAGGTTGGATATCAGGGAAAATTTCATCATGGAAAGGGTGCTCAGGCCTTGGAAGTGCCCAGGGAGTCCCCATCCATCCCTGGAGGTGACCAGGGAAGGGCTGGAAGTGCCCAGGGAGTCCCCATCCATCCCTGGAGGTGGCCAGGGAAGGGCTGGAAGTGCCCAGGGAGTCCCCATCCATCCCTGGAGGTGTCCAGGGAAGGGCTGGAGGTGGCACAGGGTGGGGATGGGGCACAGCTGGGACTCGATGATCCCGGAGGGCTTTTCCAACCTCAGTCATTCCATGATTTTCCAGCCCCAGAGGCACCACCTGGAGCTGCTGGAGCAGAGCCCGCGTGTCTGAGCTGCAGGGTCACTGCTGTGCCACAGACAGGGAGGGAACCAGGGAATTTACTGGGAAAATGTGACAGGACAGGAAAGGAAAACCGGACCAAGAAAGAAATAAAACGCAAAAAAATCCCCTGAACCGACACAATAAATACACACAAAACCCAAAATGGCCATTCCGGGGTCATTTTTGGGGCCATTTCTGGGTCATTTTTGGGGTAATTTCTGGGTCATTTTTGGGGCCATTTCTGGGCCCATTTCTGGGCCATTTTTGGGGCCATTTCTGGGTCATTTTTGGGGCCATTTCTGGGTCATTTTTTGGGGCCATTTCTGGGTCATTTTTGGGGCCATTTCTGGGCCATTTTTGGGGCCATTTCTGGGCCCATTTCTGGGTCATTTTTGGGGCCATTTCTGGGTCATTTTTGGGGCCATTTCTGGGTCATTTTTGGGGCCATTTATGGGCAATTCTTGAGTCTTTTTTGGGATCTTTTTTGGTCATTTTTGGATCCATTTTTGGTCATTTTCCAGGTTACTGTGGTCATTTTTGGGGCTATTTTTGGATCGTATTTGGGTCATTTTTTAGGGTTATTTTGGCCTCTTTTTAGGTCATAGATAAGGAGAATTTTTGGGTCATTCTACAGCCAATTTTGGGTAATTTTTTGGGCCATTTCAAGGGGCCGTTTTAGGAATTATTTTCGGAGCCATTTTGGGCCCACTTTGGGTCATTTTTTGTCATTTTTTGGTCAATTTTAAAGCCCATTTTGGGTCAATTTGGGGCCATTTTCTGGGCTATTTCTGGGTCATTTTTGGGCCATTTTTGGGGCCATTTTTAGGACTATTATTGGGTCATTTTTGGGCAATTTTTGGGCCATGTTTTGGGATTATTATTGGGAAGGTGTCACCAAAGCCACCACATTCCAGGACAATTCTGATTGCAGCTGGGACCCTGAAACAAATAAAAAAAAACCCAGGCAGAACAATCTGGGGAATACCCAGCTTATGTAACCTCGATTTTTATAAAAATTTAAGCAATTTAAACTTTTCCCGGGCTGCTCCTCACCTTGGGGTGTTTGGGCCTGAAGAGAATGTTGATAAATACAGAGAATAAAAAATCCAGAGTTCAGGTCAAAGCTTTTCTGAGTCCTTTCTGGTAATGAGGGGGAACAAAGAGCAGCTCAGAAAAGCAAAATGCACCAAGGGCTGGGATCCAAGCATTGAAATCTCCTCACAATTCCCCAGGGATGCCCCAGTCCCACCTGGGATGGGGATTCAGGTCTCTGCAAGGAACTCCAGCAGCAGGAAAATGAAGGTGTAAAAAAATCATCAGCACAAAGCCTGAGCTGATGATTTCAAGTCACTTTTTTTCCCTTAAATTTCAGAGCTGGTGAGGGGAAAAAAAGTTTGGGAATTGGATAGGAAAGAGCCCTTACACAAAGGAGGCACAGCCCGGGGGGGGGGAAATTCCAGCAGTCCAATCCCCCTGGCTGCTCCAGGCAGGATCAGTGTCCTGGCCAAAAGCAAACTACAGGTATTGTTTTTTATTATTTCTGGTGTTTTTTGAAGGGAAAATCTCTATTTCCAAGTGATTCTAAGATCAGCATCTTGGTCATAACCAAACTACAGATATTATTTTTTATTACTTCTGGTGTTTTTTGCAGAGAAAATCTCTATTTCCAAGTAGCTCTAGGATCAGAATTTTGGTCATAACCAACCTATAGATATATCTTTTTAATGATTTCTGGTATTTTTTGAAGGGAAAATCTGTATTTCCAAGTAACTCCAGGATCAGCATCTTGGTCATAACCAACCTACAGATATTATTTTTTTTATTATTTCTGGTATTTTTTGCAGGGACAATCTCTATTTCCAAGTAACTCCAGGATCAGCATTTTGGTCATAACCAACCTATAGATATATATTTTTTTTTTATGATTTCTGGTATTTTTTGCAGGGAACATCTCTATTTCCAAGTAATTCTAAGATCAGCATTTTGGCCAAAACCAACCTGTAGATATTATCTTTTTAAAATTATTTCTGGCATTTTTTGCAGAGAAAATCTCTATTTCCAAGTGACTCTAGGATCAGCATCTTGGCCATAACCAGCCTACAGATATTATTTTTTTTAAATTATTTCTGGTGTTTTTAGCAGGGAAAATCTCTATTTCCAAAGAACTCTAGGATCAGAATTTTGGTCATAACCAACCTACAGATATTATTTTTTTTTAAATGATTTCTGGTATTTTTTGCAGGGAAACTCTGTATTTCCAAGTGATTCTAAGATCAGCATCTTGGCCAAAACCAACCTAGAGATATGATATTTTTTAAATTATTTCTGGTATTTTTTGAAGGGAAAATCTGTATTTCCAAGTCACTCTAAGATCAGCATCTTGGCCAAAACCAAACTACGGATATTATTTTTTATTATTTCTGGTGTTTTTTGAAGGGAAAAATCTCTATTTCCAAGTAACTCTAAGATCAGCATTTTGGTCATAACCAACCTAGAGATATTAATTTTTTTTAATTATTTCTGGTATTTTTTGAAGGGAAAATCTCTATTTCCAAGTGACTCTAGGATCAGAATTTTGGTCATAACCAACCTACAGATATACCTTTTTTATTATTTCTGGTATTTTTTGCAGAGAAAATCTCTATTTCCAAGTAAGTCTAGGATCAGCATCTTGGCCAAAACCAACCCATAGATATGATCTTTTTTTAAAATGATTTCTGGTATTTTTTGCAGGGAAAATCTCTATTTCCAAGTAACTCCAGGATCAGAATTTTGGTCATAACCAACCTATAGATATATATATATATATTTAATGATTTCTGGTATTTTTTGCAGGGAACATCTGTATTTCCAAGTGATTCCAAGATCAGCATTTTGGTCATAACCAAACTACAGATATGATCTTTTTTTTATTATTTCTGGTGTTTTTTGCAGAGAAAATCTCTATTTCCAAGTAACTCTAGGATCAGCATCTTGGCCAAAACCAACCTAGAGATATATCTTTTTAATTATTTCTGGTATTTTTTGAAGGGAAAATCTGTATTTCCAAGTAACTCCAGGATCAGCATTTTGGCCATAACCAACCTACAGATATTATTTTTTTTTAAATTATTTCTGGCATTTTTTGCAGGGAACATCTGCATTTCCAAGTAATTCTAAGATCAGAATTTTAGTCATAACCAACCTACAGATATGATCTTTTTTTTATTATTTCTGGTGTTTTTTGAAGGGAAAATCTCTATTTCCAAGTAACTCTAGGATCAGAATTTTGGTCATAACCAAACTACAGATATTATTTTTTATTATTTCTGGTATCTTTTGCAGAGAAAATCTCTATTTCCAAGTAACTCCAGGATCAGCATCTTGACCATAACCAACCTACAGATTTTTTTTTTTTTAATGATTTCTGGTATTTTTTGCAGAGAACATCTCTATTTCCAAGTGATTCTAAGATCAGAATTTTGGTCATAACCAACCTATAGATATTAATTTTTTAAAATTATTTCTGGTATTTTTTTGCAGAGAAAATCTCTATTTCCAAGTAACTCCAGGATCAGCATCTTGGCCAAAACCAACCCATAGATATGATCTTTTTTTAAAATGATTTCTGGCATTTTTTGCAGAGAAAATCTGTATTTCCAAGTCACTCTAGGATCAGAATTTTGGTCATAACCAACCTACAGATATTATCTTTTTTTTATTATTTCTGGTATTTTTTGCAGAGAAATTCTCTATTTCCAAGTGACTCTAGGATCAGAATTTTGGCCAAAACCAACCTACAGATATTATTTTTTTTTAATTATTTTTGGTATTTTTTGCAGGGAACATCTCTATTTCCAAGTAACTCTAGGATCAGCATTTTGGTCAAAACCAACCTATAGATATATATATTTTTAAAAATTATTTCTGGTGTTTTTTGCAGAGAAAATCTCTATTTCCAAGTGACTCTAGGATGAGCATCTTGGCCATAACCAACCCATAGATATGATCTTTTTTTAATTATTTCTGGTATTTTTTGAAGGGAAAATCTCTATTTCCAAGTAAGTCTAGGATCAGAATTTTGGTCATAACCAACCTACAGATATATTTTTTTTTTAATGATTTCTGGCATTTTTTGCAGAGAACATCTGTATTTCCAAGTAATTCCAAGATCAGCATCTTGGCCATAACCAACCTACAGATATTATATTTTTTTAAATGATTTCTGGTATTTTTTGCAGGGAACATCTCTATTTCCAAAGAACTCAAACATTGTGCCCACAGGAGGACTCTGGAGGAGAATTATTTCACTTTTCCTAACGCTTCCTGCACTTGAACAGTTGTAACTGAGGAGAAGAAAAAAAAGAGCAACAGCAAAACAACAAAGGGAAAAACAGCAGAGAGGATTAAAGATGAAAGCAATCACCTCCACCTTTGAGATACGGCAATCTTGGCTTTCCTGGGCCATGCACATCAGTGACTCCCCGAGCTTTAGGCCATGGAGTTTCCTTTTTACCCCTTCTGAGTCATCCCAAGGTGATGCTTCCCCATCCTGAGCTTTGGTAACGCTTCAGGGGAGTTGTTTCTGTGTTTCTATAGAATCATGAGGTTGGAAAAGGCCCCTGAGATCTCTGGAGAGGCTCAGGAGTGATGGAATTGTGACCTTCCAGGACCTGAAGGAGCTGACAAAAACCACAGCTACAGAATATTTCAAAGGGTCTGGAGTGAGTGGCTTCACACTGACGGAGATCTGGATGGGAGATTGGGCAGGAATTGCTGGGATGGAATTCCCAGATTTGCTGTTTGTGCCCCTGGATCCCTGGCAGTGCCCAAGGCCAGGCTGGGCACTGGGGCTGGGAGCAGCCTGGGACAGTGGGAGGTTGGGATGGGATTTAAGATCCCTCCCCACCCAAACCACTCTGGGATTCTCTGACCCTCCCAAAGCCCACAGGAGTGGCCACAGCAAATGGACAACGACCTCAGGCAGCTCCTCCTGCCCTCATGGAAAAACCCACCAGGCAGGGAAAAGCAACAGAGCTGGAAAATGTTCAGATTTCAACAATTCAGCACCAGGCTCACGGGGTTTTTTAACCTTTGCACCACTTAAATGCAACTCCCTTAAAACCAACTCCCTTTAAGGGAAGCATAACCCAAACTTCCAGGCACACACGAGGAACTTTTCCTCCTTCGGGCTGAACAGCCCCACCACAGACTGACACACCCAATGCAGAAGGTTTGTATTCAAAATTAGAGATATGTATTGTGTCAAATAAAACAATCCTTCTGTGTACAAATTCATAGATGGCAAAAAATAAAACTCTTGGAGTAACACTGTGTAAAACAGAGACAAGGAAAGTGCTGGCTGCTGCTCTGCTCTGCGAGGTCTAGAAGCAACCAAAGGCATTAGTAAACACCTAAACTGCAATGCAGGACTCAGGTAAGGCACAGAATTCAGTGATTTGGGGGTGGAAACGGTCCTGGGCAGCGTTCAGCGCCTCTGCCAGGCTCCTTCAGCTGATGGATTTTAAGGAAAAGCACTGGAAAATGCATTATCACCGGCAGGCCCCGGCTCTGAAACACCTGACAGACCCGAAAAAATGCTTTAGAGCCACTTCTTAGCTCATTCCTCCTCCTCTTCCTTCAGTTTTTGGCCAGGTGGAGTTTTTAAATGAGTTTCAGGCAGCTCTTAATCCAACAATGAGGAGGTCAGTGATGGCTGAAGGGATGCACACGCAGGAATGTGGAAGAGTCTGAAATTCCCAACAATCTGAATTGTCCTCAGCCTCTGCCAAGCAATGTTTTGAATTCTGTGATTGCTTGGGAGGAGATGAGAGATGGAAACCAATTTAAACGTTCAGCTCTTCACGAAGCAAATGCAGAAATGCAGCCCCTGCCCCACTTCTCACTTGTTTAAATCTTCCACAAAGAAAATATTCTTCAAACCAAGGGGCACAGGAGCTCCAGTCCTATCTTAGGTAATAAGGAGGTTTTTTACATAGAGATGTAGTTATTTTTTATTCCCACTTCCTTTACTGATCCTTTTCCACCCGGGTTTTCAGTTTGGATGGCACTGTCCCCTTGCAGCACAGACTGCCACAACAAATCTGAGTGATCAGGAGGATCACTGAGGTCTAAGCAGCTCCTTCACTCTCACTCTGAAGGATTCCAGTTCACAGAAGCTGCTTTTAGCCACGTCTGAGCTGCCCAGCTGTGATCTGTCCTGCTGTTAAACAGCAAAACCCAGAGGAGCACCAGGCAGCTGACCCCAGAGCTGCTGTAAAATCCATCAGCTCCAGGGCACAGAGTCCCTCCCTCCACGTGTGGAGGATCTGCCTCACAAGCAAATTGCTCTTTATGAGCATCAGAAGCTGCCCCAGCCCTGCCTGGATCACCTGCACAGGTGAGGTCAGGGAGGGGAGGGATTCCCTCTGGGAGAGCCTCACCAGCATCAGGGGATGTCAGTTCTGGGCCCACACCCTCAGGATGAGCCATTTTTCCCACAGAAAAGCTGGGAATGAGTGTCAGAGACTCCCACTGCCCAGAGTCACTGGTTCCTTTAGGGTGACACAAACTGGCTAAACGAGCCCCATTCCCAGCAGGATTTTTAACGAGCCAGGAAGCTCCAGGCTGTGGTTTCTCCACGTGCCGTTTGCAGCAGGAAAATCCCACGTTCCTGCACTGCTGCCAAGTCCCAGCTGCCACAGGAAGCACAGTTTGCCTTCGTGCCAAAGCTGGAAGGGGCTGCTCAGGAGCTGCTGGAGCCACTGTCCCTGGAGGTGTTGAAAGGACTGGAGGTGGCACTGGATGCTCTGCCCTGGGTGCTGCTGGGTCACAAGCTGGACACGATGATCTCAGAGGTGTCTCCAATGGTAAAGGATTCAGTGGTTGTGGTTTGGTTACAGCACTGCTGACCAGCTGATCACCTGGATGAACCTGCATGTCGATGTTCCTGGAGAGAAATCTGTTCCACGAAGGCACAACGAGTCCAGCCCAGCTTTGCCCGGTGACACTCTGTGAGTGCCCCTTCAGCCTCTCACACTGTGGGCTGTTCTGAAGAGCAGCAGAACCCTCTCGTGCAAACAACGTGGGTTCAGTGAGGCTGCCTCCACCACAGCTCAGCTCCCAGGGCGCTGTGACCAAGGACGAACGCTCCAAAGTGCAAGGCCACCAACCCAACGGCCTTGGCGGCCAACGCGTGCTGGGTCCAGTAAAAAAAAAATGACAACAAACAAAGTACAACTGTCAGCGGGTCTGAAGTTCAACACCCAGGACGAAGGGAACGAGGTCCTAAACAAAAACAACTGGCAGAGTCACTCCTCCCCTCACAAAGTCCCCTCAGGTGTCACCCGTCCTGGCAGCGCTGCCACCGAGCCGCTTTGCTTACAAAAGGCTCACAGCTTCTGTCCTGTTTCGCCGAGGGATTTGCGCTTCAAGTGACCGAATCCTTCTTCCTCCGAAAGGGGGACTTGAGTCTTTTCCAGACGCTGCTTTTGGGCTTGGATTTCCTCTCCATGGCCATCACGGCCTCCCTCTCCTTCCTGCGGATCTCGCGCACCAGCGCGTGGAACACGTCGTCGATGTAGTAGCGGAAGGCGGCCGACGTCTCGAAGAAGGGGCAGTTGAATTCCCGTGCCAAGGCAGAGCCTTCCTCTTTGGACACCTGGAAAAGAGGGCACAGCCAGGTCAGGGAAGGCAAAGCCCTTTGCCTGTCCCTGTTTTGCTCGCTCTCCCTCTGGGTGGACACTCCAGGGCAGATCATTTCCACCCACCCTCAAAGGTTTCTCTGCAAAGCTCTTCTCCCTTCACTCATCGCTTCTGACTCTCTGGACACAAACTTCAAAGAATATTCCTTTTTTTTGACCTAAACCTACAAGCTGTCTGGCACCAGCAGTCCTCAGCCCTGGTGGTTTGGTGAGTTAAGGAAGTTTCCTTCCCCTTGTCAAAAGCTGTTGTGTTTGTCAAACTGCTTCCCAGATCCAGGAAAAACCTCTCTAAAGCTTTCTTGCTCCAAACCCCGTCCAGCCTGGCCTTGGACACTTCCAGGGATGGGGCAGACACAGATTCTCTGAGCACCCTGTGCCAGGGCCTTGCCACCCTCACAGGGAAGAAATTCTTCCTAATATCCCATCCATCCCTGCCCTCTGGCAGTGGGAGGCCATTCCCCCTGTCCTGGCACTCCAGGCCCTCTCAAATAGTCTTTCTCCACCTTTCTTGTAGCTCCTTTGGGTCCTGGAAGGTCACAATGAGGTCACCCCAAAGCCTTCTCTTCTCCAGGCTCAACACTCCCAGCTCCCTCAGCCTTTCCTCCCAGCAGAGCTGCTCCATCCCTCTGATCATCCTGGAGCCTCCTCTGGCCTGGCTCCAGCAGCTCCAGGTCCTTCCTGGGGCAGCTCTGCAGGTGGGGTCTCAGCTGAGTGGGGCAGAACCCCCCTGCTCCTGCTGCCCACGCTGGGGGCTCAGCCCAGGGCATGGGGGGTTCTGGGTGCCAGCACACGAGGCCCGGGCACGTCCACCCTCACATCCACCAGCAAATCAGGAATCACAAACAAAGCCAAGGATCAGCTGAACTTGGAAGACTTAATTTCTGGAATGGCTACAGGCAGCAGATTTCCACCGCACACCCCCTGCGAAACCAGCACCGCTCCCACCACGGCGACAAAAACCAAAGAAAGGGACAAACCCCTCTGCTTCCACTGCGTTTCCCGAGAGGAACAGCTCCCCACGGAGGCTCCCCGAGGCCTTTACCTGCCGCAGCTGGGTGAGGTCGGACTTGTTGCCCACCAGCACCACGGGGGTGTCGTCGGTGCGGCGCACGCGGTAAATGAGCTGCTTGAACTCGCGCACCTCGTGGAAGCTGCGCCGGTCCGTGATGGAGTAGCAGATGATGAAACCCTCGCCAGCCCTCATGTACTGGTCCCTCATGGCTGTGAACTCTGCCTGCGAACACACACACACAGTGGTGTTTTAGTTCTGTGAGTGGAATGAATTCCTGGGTTTTTCGGGATGGGAGACACCACCCGAGATCCAAGCCCGGATGTGCCAACACCTGGGCATCGGCATGGCCACCCCGAAAGTCAGGATGTGTGTTTGGGATGGTCCCACTGACACAGAAACCCCACTGAGATGTGATTTAGCAGCCAGGATGTGTTTGGGATGGTCCCACTGACACAGAAACCCCCTTGAGATGTGATTTAGCAGCCAGGATGTGTTTGGGATGGTCCCACTGACACAGAAATCCCACAGAGATGTGATCTACCAGCCAAGATGTGTGTTTGGGATGGCTCCCAAGGCTCCCCTGACACACAAACCCCACTGAGATGTGATTTAGCAGCCTGGATGTGTTTGGGATGGTCCCACTGACACAGAAATGTGATTTAGCAGCCAGGATGTGTTTGTGTTTGGGATGGTCCCCAAGGCTCCCCTGACACAGAAACCCCCCTGAGATGAGATGTCATCTACCAACCAGGATGTGTTTGGGATGGCTCCCAAGGCTCCCCTGACACATAAACCTCACTGAGATGTGATTTACCAACCAGGATGTGTTTGGGATGGTCCCTCTGACACACAAACCCCACTCAGATGTGATTTAGCAGTCAAGATGTGTGTTTGGGATGGTCCCACTGACACAGAAACCCCACAGAGATGTGATTTAGCAGCCAGGATGTGTGCTCAGGATGGCTCCCAATGTTCCCCTGACACACAAACCCCCCTGAGATGTGATTTAGCAGCCAGGATGTGTTTGGGATGGTCCCACTGACACACAAACCCTCCTGAGATGTGATCTACCAGCCAGGATGTGTGTTTGGGATGGTCCCACAGAAACCTCACTGAGATGTGATTTAGCAGTCAGGATGTGTGTTTGGGATGGTCCCCAAGGACACACAAACCCCCCTGAGATGTGATTTAGCAGAGGATGTGTCCCCACTGACACAGAAACCCCCCTGAGATGTCATCTACCAACCAGGATGTGTTTGGGATGGTTAGCAGCCCCACTGGAGATGTGTTTGGATGTGTTTGGGATGGTCCCTCTGACACACAAACCCCACTCAGATGTGATTTAGCAGTCAAGTGATGGTTGATCGTGATTTAGCAGCCAGGATGTGTTTGGGATGGTCCCTCTGACACACAAACCCCCTGAGATGTGATTTAGCTGATGATGGTCCCATTGACACACAAACCCCACTCAGATGTGATTTAGCCAGGATGTGTTTGGGATGGTCCCCACACAAACCCCCAGAGATGTGATTTAGCAGCCTGGATGTGTTTGGGATGGTCCCTCTGACACACAAACCCCCCTGAGATGTGTTTTACCACCCACAGGTGCTGCTGGTTCACCAGTGGGGCGAGCAGCGCCCCATCCATCAGCACCACGATGCCCATGAGAAGTGAGAGAGCTCAAACCCCCCAGTGTGGGATGAAAAAGAGGCATTTTTAAAGCAGGATTTCTGTCCCTCCACCTGACCATTACAGGCTGCTCGACATGCTCCCAATTCTCCTGGGATTACTCACACACCTGTCCTGCTGTGTCCAAAATATCCAGGTTGGCAGGCTCGTCGTCGATGCGGATCCGGATTTTGTAGGCGTCCTCTGTGGATTCCCAGGACATCAGAAAGATTGGGATACAAGCACGACACTCATCAGCTACCAGCTGACAAAGAGATGCTGCACCAGAACCCCCAGCACTGGGCTGCCTCAAGTCTGAGCTTTGTTTAAATTAAATTCAGTTAAATTTCACATTTGATGTGTAAAAATCACGTGTTGTTCCTGAGCCCACAGCCCAGAAATTCATTTTGGTGGAAAACACTATATAGATATTAAATTCTAATAACATTTTGTTTTTCTCAAAGCCAGAAAAGATCTGTGATTCAAGGTCACCAACAACTGCTGATTTCTTAGGAGACACTACAATACACAGCAATAAAATACATGAAACATTACATATGTAAATGTTACATATTACACATGTAAATATAAATATTACAGGTGCAAACATTATTTATTATAAATATCATAGAAAACCAATCTGCCTATAAATATATAAATATCCAATTATTCTGCCCCGTCAGTCAGCACTCTCACACTTTAAGAACCCACTCTCAGCAAGAATTTGGCTTTTCCCCCCTGCTTTTCCTTCCTCTGGGTGAATGTTGGGTCAGGTTTCTCCCAGAGATGCTGCTCAAGTCCTACAGAACCAGAGTGAGCTGTTGAGCACTTCCATCCCTCCCAATTTCTCAGACACACAGAAAAATTGGGCCTGACAAGTGAACAGCAAAGAGCTGAGCGCAGCACAGAGCCTGGATTTTGTGAATACACAACTACAAGTGGCTCAGCAGCAGCTTCAGTCCCCGTCTGCCAGCTCAGACACACACAGGGCATGCCCTGAACGCGTGGATTAAAGAGCTGGAACTCAGGATTCACATCCCACTCTCAGAACTCTCAAATCACAGGGACACAGAGAGGTTCAGGGTGGAAGGGACCACAGCAGGGCCATCCCAGAGCACAGGGCACGGGATTGTGCTGGGATGGGTCTGGGATGTCCCCAGGGAGGAGACTCCACAGCCCCTCTGGGCTCAGTTCAGGGCTGGGCACAAGTTCTGCCTCTTTTCCAGGGGCAATTCCTGGCCTCAGTCCCTGCCCCTGGCTCTGGGGCCATTGCTGGGCCCTGGAGCAGAGCCTGGGCCCTGCCCTGAGCCCTCCCTGCACACAGGGACGGACTGGGATGGACAGGGACGGACTGGGATGGACAGGGATGGACAGGGACGGACTGGGACGGACTGGGACGGACAGGGACAGACAGGGATGGACAGGGACGGACAGGGATGGACAGGGATGGACAGGGATGGACAGGGATGGACAGGGATAGACAGGGATGGACAGGGACGGACTGGGACAGACAGGGACGGACAGGGATAGACAGGGATAGACAGGGACGGACAGGGATAGACAGGGACGGACAGGGACGGACAGGGACGGACAGGGATAGACAGGGACGGACAGGGATAGACAGGGACGGACAGGGACGGACAGGGACGGACAGGGATGGACAGGGATAGACAGGGATGGACAGGGATGGACAGGGACAGGGACACTAGACAGGGACGGACAGGGACAGGGACACAGGGATGGACAGGGACGGACAGGGACACAGGGACGGACAGGGATGGACAGGGATAGACAGGGACAGACTGGGACAGACAGGGACGGACAGGGATGGACAGGGATAGGATGGACAGGGATGGACAGGGATGGACAGGGACGGACTGGGACAGGGGACAGAAAGGGACGGACAGGGATGGACAGGGACGGACTGGGATAGACAGGGACGGACAGGGATGGACAGGGATGGACAGGGACAGACAGGGACAGACTGGGACGGACAGGGACGGACAGGGATGGACAGGGACGGACAGGGATGGACAGGGATGGACAGGGACGGACAGGGGACACCCATGGACACCCATGGACCCCCAGGACCCCCAGGGCCCCCCAGGGCCAGCCAGGGCTGAGGGCCCCTCTCGGCTGGGGCTCCTCTCGAGGCTGAGCAGCCCCAGCTCCCTCAGCCTTTCCTGGGCACGGATCTCTCCAGGCCCTTCAGCATCTTTGTCACCCTCCAGGAGCTCCCTGTCCCTGCTGTGCTGAGGATCCAGAGCTGGACACAGCCCTGCAGAGGAGCCTGCCAGGGCTGGGCAGAGGGCCAGCATCGCTCCCTGACCTGCTGGGAATGCTCTTCCTGATGAGCGATCGAAGATCAATCTACAGCCAGATTGACAGGTATCTTTGAATTGAATCTTTAAAGCAATGGGCTCTAAGAGTTTGACCTCCCAAGGGAATGAACAAAAAGAAAAGAGATTTTCCTCACCAATGGTGGGATCGTGATCCTCTGGGAAGCGGTGACTGATGAACTGCATGGTCATGGCTGGAAGCAGAAACCAGGGAACAACTGAGCAGCTCAGCTCAGCTCAGCTCAGCTCAGCTCAGCTCACAACTCCCCTGATCGCAACATCACCCCAGAGCCACGGGACAGCCCCAAACCTGGGCACGGCACAGAACCGAACCAGGGTACAGAACAGAACCGAACCCGGGTATGGAACAGAACCAAACCCGGGCACGGCTCAGAACCAAACCCGGGTACGGCACAGAACCAAACCCGGGTATGGAACAGAACCAAACCCGGGCATGGCACAGAACCGAACCCGGGCACGGCACAGAACCAAACCCGGGCATGGCACAGAACCGAACCCGGGTATGGAACAGAACCAAACCCGGGCATGGCACAGAACCGAACCCGGGTATGAAACAGAACCGAACCCGGGTATGGAACAGAACCAAACCCGGGCACGGCCCAGAACCAAACCCGGGCACAGAACAGAACCAAACCCGGGCACGGCACAGAACCGAACCCGAGCACGGCCCGCACCGAGCGCGGGGGCTGCGATCGGCCCAGGGATGCTCCGCCCGCGGCCTCAGGCGGGACGAGCCCCAGGGACGCGGCCGGAGGCGGAAAGCGATGACCCCCGGGAGGGGCCGGGACACCCAGCGGGGACACCCCGGGAGGAGCCGTGATGTCCCGAGAGGGGCAGGGACAGCCCAGCCGGGACACCCCGGGAGGGTCGGGACACCTCGGGAGGAGCCGTGATGTCCCGAGAGGGGCCGGGACACCCAGCGGGGACACCCCGGGAGGGTCGGGGAGGGGTCGGGACACCTCGGGAGGAGCGGCACCGCGCCCAGAGCCGGGTCTGGTCAGGGAACGCGGCTCCCCCGCCAAACCGAGCCCCTCAGGCCGAGCTCCCCGCGCTGCCACCGCCGCTCCCCCGGCCCGGCCCGGGCCCGGAGGCGGCCGCAGCCCCGCACTCACCGCTCTTGCCGACGCCACCCGCGCCCAGCATCACCAGTTTGTACTCTCGGGACTGCCCCGGGGCGCCGCCGCCGCCCGGGCGGGCTCCGGGATCCATGGCAGCCACCCCGGCCCCGCTCCCAGCGACACCGAAATGGCGGCGGCGCCTCCGCCTCAGCGCCCGCCCGGCCCAACCCGCACTGAGCGCGCAGCGGGCGGGGCACGACGGCGGCTCGGAGGGGACACGGGACAGAGCGGGACGGAGCGGGGGAGAGAGCGGGGACACGGGGACAGAGCGGGGACAGAGCGGGGACACGGGGGACAGAGCGGGGATAGAGCGGGGGAGAGAGGGGGGACACGGGGACAGAGCGGGACGGAGCGGGGAGAGAGCGGGGACACGGGGACAGAGCAGATAGAGCGACAGAGCGGGGAGACAGGGGGGACAGAGCGGGGACAGAGCGGGACACGGGACCGAGCGGGGATAAGAGCGGGAGAGAGGGGGGATTAATGGGACAGAGCGATAGAGCTGAGGAGAGGACACGGACAGATATGGATAGAGCGGGGAGAGAGGGGAATAATGGGGACAGAGCGGACGGAGCTGAGGAGAGAGCGGGGACACGGGACAGAGCGGGACGGAGCGGGGGAGAGAGCGGGGACACGGGGACAGAGCGGGGACAGAGCGGGGACACGGGGGACAGAGCGGGGATAGAGCGGGGGAGAGAGGGGGGACACGGGGACAGAGCGGGACGGAGCGAGGGAGAGAGCGGGGACACGGGACAGAGCGGGACGGAGCGAGGGAGAGAGCGGGGACACGGGGACAGAGTGCGGACAGAGCAGGAATAATGGGGACAGATGGGATAGAGCGGGACAGAGCGGGATAGAGCCAGAGAGAGGGGGACACGGGGACAAGAGCGGGGAGAGAGAGGGGGACACGGGACAAGAGCGGGACAGAGCGGGACACGGGGACAGCAGAGCGGGGACAGATGGGACAGAGCGGGGATAGAGTTGGGGAGAGAGGGGACACGGGGACAGAGCCGGGGAGAGAGGGGGGGGACACGGACAGAGCTGGGGAGAGAGGGGACACGACAGAGGCGGACAGAGCAGGACATCGGGGACAGAGCGGGAGAGAGCGGGACACGGGGACAGAGCGGGGATAGAGAGGGACACGGGGACAGAGCGGGATAGAGCGGGGAGAGAGCGGAGAGAGAGCGGGACAGAGCGGGACACGACGAGCAAGTGGACAGAGCAGGGACACGGGACAAAGAGCGGACAGATGCTGGGACAGAGCGGGGACAGAGCGGGGACACGGGGACAGAGCGGGATAGAGCGGGAGAGATGGATAGAGCGGGGACAGAGCGGGTACAGAGCGGGGGAGACAGGGGGGACAGAGCGGGGACACGGGGACAGAGCGGGACGGAGCGGGGATAGAGCGGGGACAGAGCGGGGATAGAGAGGGGACACGGCGGGGACACGGGGGACAGAGCGGGATAGAGCGGAGGACACGGGGGGTACAGAGCGGGAATGGAGGGGAGACAGAGCGGGGGACGGAGAGGGGGACAGAGAGGGGACAGAGCGGGGACACGGGGGACAGAGCGGGGACAAGGGGGGCACAGCGGGGATAGAGCGGGGGACAGAGCGGGGGACAGAGCAGGAACACGGCGGGGGACAGAGAGGGGACACGGGGAACAGAGCGGGGACAGAGAGGGGACAGAGAGGGGAGACAGAGAGGGGAGACAGCAGAGACAGAGGGGAGACAGAGCAGGGACACGGCGGGGACAGAGCGGGGACAGAGGGGAGATAGAGTGGAGACAGAGCGGGGACACTGAGGGGACCGAGCGGGGACCGGCACTGCCCGCGCCCTCCCGGGGCACCCCCGGGCCCGCATCCTCCCCGCTCGGGTCTCGGGGCTCCTGTCAGCTCCCGGAGCCGGCCCGGGAGCGACTCCCTCCTGCATCCCCGCATCCCCAGCACGCAGGGACTCACCCCAACCCAGAGCCCCCTTCTCCATATCCCGGGACTCCCCCAGCCCCGCTGCTCCCCCGGTTCTCCCTCCCTGCCCTGCGGCTCCCCCCTCTCAGCCCCTCGGTTCCCCCCCAGCCCGAACCCCCCAAACCCCAGCCCCGGGGATCCCTGGACCCCTGGGGTCCCTCCATCCATCCCCCAACCCCTCGGTTCCCCTCCAGCCCCGGGGATCCCTCGACCCCTGGGGTCCCACCATCCATCCCCGGACCTGCTCCCAGCCCCGGGGCTTCCCCACAGCCTCACCCAAAGCAGCAGCAGCAGCAGGAAGCAGAATATTTATACATTTATTTATAATGAAAGTATGGTTCTAATTATTTACAACGCATCGGAAAGCCGAGGTTTGCACAGGTGAGCCGTCCCGGCTGCAGCAGTGGCACAGCCCCTTCTCAAAAGCACAGTTCCTGTCCCAAAAGCTGCCCAGTGCCTGGGGCAGTCCCCGTGTCGCTGCTCCCGTGCAGGAGTTCTGTCTGCACCAGCCCCGGTGCAATTCGTGTCCAAAAACAACAGTCCAAAAATCATCAGTCCAAAAACTCACTCCTGGGTTCTGCACGTGAGGCAGGAGCTGCTGGACCCAAGTGCTGCCCTTTGGGAAACCACCGTGGGACCTTCTGGCTCTGGTGGAATCCAGTGAATGAGGGAAGAGATGGGGGTGATCCTCTGGAAAAGGAATTCCTGCGACTCCTGGGGTGGCTGGAAATGGTTCAGTACCAGGCCTACAGTGCCAGGTCCACCTGGGGCAAGGTGGATCTACCCAAAAACCTGAGCATCCCTCCCCCCCCCACCCCAACACCTGGCTAGAGTGAGAACTTGCAGGATTGGTAAAAACCACATTTCAAAATAAAACCAAGCTGAGTTACAGGAGATGTTTGAAATAAAAGCAAGTTTTCCAAATGTGATGCTCGAGTTTCTCTCGACTCCTGGATGGTTCCTTCCCTCTGGTGAAAGTCCAAAATTGAGGGTGAGTCACCAGCAGCTCACTGGGGCTGGCAGCAGGAGCACTCCAAAAATGCAAACGCAGAATGAAGTCAGTGTCACTGACTCTTCCCTTTAAGTTACCTCAGAAAAACAAAAAAAAAACCAAAAACGTGGCCCAAGAGGCTTCCCTGGTTCCTCTTTACAGCACTTCTCCCTGGCACGAGGGACTAGCCCTGTCAGGATGCTATTCCAAATATTCCTTTTTAAAACTGACAAAATACACAGCTGAAATAAGGATTTTAAAAAACAATGGAGCCCTTCCAAGGAGGGGGGGGGAAAATTGGCTTCTGCAAAATGTAAAAACAACGCCTCTTTGCCAAGTTCCTTCTGGAATATTACATGCATTATTGCTAGAGGGGGGGAAAAAAAAAAACCAGATGAATGAAAAGTCTTGTGCAGTTTTTATGGTGCCATCCAGAAGGGCATCTGTTGTTTAGCTCGCTGTTGTGAGGATGGGTACTGGTACCCCAAACTCCAGCCCTGTGAAAAAGTACTTGCGTTTTTATGGCCACCGTGCTCCTCCTCTTCGTCTGATGAATCTCCAGCATAGGCCACTAATCCAAAGCCCTTCTCTGCTGTTTTCATCTTCTTGGCTTGATGATCTAGGAGGGGAAAACAAAACAAGCCCCCCCCCCACCACCCCCCAAGCCCCCGAGAAGGAAAAAATAAAAAAAACAAAACAAACGAAAAGAGATAAAACGCCTCAAAAACGAGTTAATAATAATAATAAAAAAAAAAGGATGTTAATTGTAAATTGTTAGTTGGACACCATTTTGAGGTCACAAGGCCAATGGTCATCCAAGGTCGAAGGCCACACGAAACAGCACCAGCAACAGCCATGTGATCCATCAGAACCATGTAAGAGAACAGAGAAACAAGAAAGAAACACACAGAAAAGGTGAAGTTAGCAAATGGCTCTCAGCGAGGGCAATTTCACCGTTAAAGAGATCAACACGTCAAGAAAAGTAGAAATTTGGTTCAAAAAGGAAGCTAACAGGAGAGCAATGTCTGGGAGCAAAGACTGCAGAGGAACTAAGGGTTAAGCAGGCTGGGTGATGTCCCTGCAGAGCTGAAAGCACTGAGCTGCCTGCAGAGCTCAACAACTGCAGCTCTGACCAAGTTCAAGCCCCAGGAAAGATGAAATCCTGCCAGACTCGTGCAGGAAATGTCTGTAAATGCCCACCTGAGCAGAACTGCCCCAACACTCCTCAGAGCCTGAGGCAGCTGCTCACAGTGCAAAGCCTCACCTGTGCTACAAAAACAACCCCGCCACATTCTGTGCTGCCTCACGGGTCAAAACTCCCTGTCTTTAGTCCTTCACTTAATTCAACTGCCCTCACTTCATACAGGTATTTATTAAAGCTCTGAGAAGCCACCTGTGTGTCTAACCACAGCAAGCATCAGTGATTTTAGGGCAGTGCAATGTCACCTGCTTTGCACTTCGACAAACAACAGCCAAAAAAAAAAACCACCACTTTAGACACGTGTTAAAACCAGCACCAGCTCATTTGGGAAAGGAAACTGGACTCACAAGGGTGTTTGGGAAAGGAAACTGGACTCACAAGGGTGTTTGGGAAAGGAAACTGGACTCACAAGGGTGTCTTATCCACTGCACTCACCATGGTTGCCTGGTAAAGACCCCGCACCTTTTCTTTCTTCCGATTCCGATTTCATTCCAGTGACAGGAAAAGCTGGCGGAGGCATCAACTGCCTGTTTGAAGCAAGATTTTTTTGGTTTTTAAACCAAGCTGAGAGTCAAAGGTAATAAAAACCAAATTCCTAACTCAGCCCTTGGCCTGAGGAGTTGAATTTTGAACTCCCTGACTCATCCAGTGACTGTGCTGGTGGACTGGAGTGACTGATGGCTCTGCAAGGCCTGTCCTCTCCCAGCATTCGTACTTACAAATGGACCAGGGATGGATGGGATGGATGGGATGGGATGGGATGGATGGATGGATGGGATGGATGGATGGGATGGGATGGATGGGATGGATGGGATGGGATGGGATGGGATGGGATTGGAAAGGGATGGGATGAGATGGGATGGGATGGGATGGGATGGGATGGGATGGGATGGGATGGGATGGGATGGGATGGGATGGGATGGATTGGGATGGGATGGGATGGGATGGGATGGGATGGGATGGGATGGGATGGGATGGGATGGGATGGGATGGATGGGATGGGATGGGATGGGATGGGATGGGATGGGATGGGATGGGATGGGATGGGATGGATGGGATGGGATGGGATGGGATGGGATGGGATGGGATGGGATGGGATGGGATGGG
>JAVTVJ010003359.1:0-20275 GCA_034509425.1 Eopsaltria australis
TTTCCACCCAATTGGGCATTTTTATCACAAATCCATCCTTATTGATGCCCAACTTTACTTTTCTACCCAATTGGAGCGTTTTTATCCCAAAATTCATCCCCATTGACCAAAGTCGTGGGTTTTGATCCCACGGGGGCGTTTTTATCCCAAAATTTGTCCCATTGATGTTGAACCTTGACTTTTCCACCCAACATTGGCTTTTCCACCCAACTGGGCCTTTTTTACCCCAAATTCATCCCCATTGAGGTCCAACATTGACTTTTCCATACAATTAGGGAGTTTTTACCCCAAAATTCTTCCCCATTGACCAAAATCTTGGGGTTTGGTCCAAAGGGAGCGTTTTTATCCCGAAATTTGTCCCATTGATGTTGAATCTTGACTTTTCCACCCAACTGGGTGTTTTTATCCAAAAATCCATCCCCCTGGAGGCCCAGCGTTGGCGTTTCCACCCAACTGGGCATTTTTATTTCCAAATCCCATCCTCGTTGATGCTCCGACGTTGACTTTCTACCCAAATTCGGGTGGTTTTTATCCTAAAATTTAGTCCCCATGAAGTCCAATATTGGCTTTTCCACCCAAAGTTGACTTTTCCGTCCAATTGGAGCGTTTTAATCCCAAAACTCATCCCTGTTGAGATCCAACCTTGACTTTTTTATCCAACGTTGACTTTTTCACCCAATTGGGACGTTTTTATCCAAAAAATTCATCCCCATTGACCAAACTCTTCGGGTTTGGTCCAACGGGGGCGTTTTTATCCCAAAATTTGTCCCCGTTGAGGTCCAATATTGACTTTTTCACCCAACGCTGACTTTTGCATTCAATTGTAGCGTTTTTATTTTAAAACACATCCCTGTTGAGATCCAACCTTGACTTTTCCATCCAACGTTGACTTTTTAACCCAAATGGAGCGTTTTTATCCCAATATTCATCCCCATTGGCCAAAATCTTGGGGTTTGGTCCAACGAGGGCGTTTTTATCTCAAAATTTCTCCCATTGATGTTGAACATTGACCTTTCCACCCAACACTGACTTTTCCACCCAATTGGGGCATTTTTCATCACAAATCCATCCTCATAAAATTAACGTTGACTTTTCTACCCAATTGGAGCATTTTTATCCCAAAATTCATCCCCATTGACCAAAGTCGTGGGTTTTGATCCAACGGGGGCGTTTTTATCCCAAAATTTGTCCCATTGATGTTGAACTTTGACTTTTCCACCCAACATTGCCTTTTCCACCCAACTGGGCCTTTTTACCCCAAATTCATCCCCATTGAGGTCCAACAATTGGGACCTTTCCATACAATTTAGGGACGTTTTTATCCCAAAAATTCATCCCCATTGACCAAACTCTTCCGGTTTGGTCCAACGGGGGCGTTTTTATCCCAAAATTTGTCCCCGTTGAGGTCCAATATTGACTTTTTCACCCAACTGGGTGTTTTTACCCAAAAATCCATCCCCCTTGAGGCCCAGCGTTGTCTTTTCCACCCAACTGGGCATTTTTATTCCAAATCCATCCTCGTTTACGTTAGACGTTGACTTTTCTACCCAATTGGGGCGTTTTTATCCTAAAATTTGTCCCCATTGAAAGTCCAATATTGAGTTTTCCACCCAACATTGGCTTTTCCATCCAATTGGAGCGTTTTTATCCCAAAACTCATCCTGTTGAGATCCAACCTTGACTTTTCCATCCAACGTTGACTTTTTTACCCAAATGGAGCGTTTTTATCTCAAAATTCACCCCCATTGACCAAAATCTTGGGTTTTGGTCCAACGGGGGCGTTTTTATCCCAAAATTTGTCGCCGTTGAGGTCCAATATTGACTTTTTCAACCAACGTTGACTTTTCCATCCAATTGGATCGTTTTTATCCCAAAACTCATCCCTGTTGAGATCCAACCTTGATTTTTCCATCCAGCGTTGACTTTTTCACCCAAATGGAGCGTTTTTATCCCAAAATTCATCCCCATTGACCAAAATCTTGGGGTTTGGTCCAACGGGGGCGTTTTTATCTCAAAATTTGTCCCATTGATGTTGAACATTGACCTTTCCACCCAACACTGACTTTTCCACCCAATTGGGGCATTTTTATCACAAATCCATCCTCATTGATGCCCAACTTTGACTTTTCTACCCAATTGGAGCGTTTTTATCCCAAAATACATCCCCATTGGCCAAAGTCGTGGGTTTGGTCCAACGGGGGCGTTTTTATCCCAAAATTTGTCCCATTGATGTTGAACCTTGACTTTTCCACCCAACATTGGCTTTTCCACCCAACTGGGCCTTTTTACCCCAAATTCATCCCATTGAGGTCCAACATTGACTTTTCCATACAATTAGGGAGTTTTTACCCCAAAATTCTTCCCCATTGACCAAAATCTTGGGGTTTGGTCCAAAGGGAGCGTTTTTATCCCGAAATTTGCCCCATTGATGTTGAATCTTGACTTTTTCACCCAACTGGGTGTTTTTATCCAAAAATCCATCCCCCTTGAGGCCCAGCGTTGGCTTTTCCACCCAACTGGGCATTTTTTTTCCAAATCCATCCTCGTTGATGTCCGACGTTGACTTTTCTACCCAATTGGGGCGTTTTTATCCTAAAATTTGTCACCATTGAAGTCCAATATTGGCTTTTCCACCCAAAGTTGACTTTTCTGTCCAATTGGAGCGTTTTTATCCCAAAACTCATCCCTGTTGAGATCCAACCTTGACTTTTTTATCCAGCGTTGACTATTTCACCCAACTGGAGCGTTTTTATTCCAAAATTCATCCCCATTGACTAAACTCTTCCGGTTAGGTCCAACGGGGGCGTTTTTATCCCAAAATTTGTCTCCGTTGATGTCCAATATTGACTGTTTCAACTAACGCTGACTTTTCTCTCCAATTGGATCGTTTTTATCACAAAACTCATCCCTGTTGAGATCCAAACTTGATTTTTCCCCATCAGCGTTGACTTTTTCACCCCAAATGGAGCGTTTTTACCAAATTCCGATCTCCATTGACCAAAATCTTGGGGTTTGGTCCAACGGGGGCGTTTTTATCTCAAAATTTGTCCCATTTGATGTTGAACATTGACCTTTCCACCCAACACTGACTTTTCCACCCAATTGGGGCATTTTTATCACAAATCCATCCTCATGGATGCCCAACTTTGACTTTTCTACCCAATTGGAGCGTTTTTATCCCAAAATTCATCTTCATTGACCAAAGTCGTGGGTTTTGATCCAACGGGGGCGTTTTTATCCCAAAATTTGTCCCATTGATGTTGAACCTTGACTTTTCCACCCAACCTTGGCTTTTCCACCCAACTGGGCCTTTTTACCCCAAATTCATCCCCATTGAGGTCCAACATTGATGTTTCCATACAATTAGGGAGTTTGTACCCCAAAATTCTTCCCCATTGACCAAAATCTTGGGGTTTGGTCCAAAGGGAGCGTTTTATTCGAATTTGTCCATTGATGTTGATCTTGACTTTTCCACCCAACTGGGTGTTTTATCCAAAATCCATCCCTTGAGCCCAGCGTTGTCTTTTTCACCAACTGGGCTTTTTTATTCCAAATCCATCCTCGTTGATTGTCCGACGTTACTTTCTACCCAATTGGGGCGTTTTTTTTATCCTAAATTTGTCCCCATTGAAGTCCATATTGGCTTTTCCACCAACGTGACTTTCCGTCAATTGGAGCGTTTTAATCCAAAAACTCATCCCTGTTGAGATCCAACCTTGACTTTTCCAATCCAACCTTGACTTTTCTACCCAATTGGAGCGTTTTTATCCAACAATTCATCCCCATTGACCAAAATCTTGGGGTTTGGTCCAACGGGGGCGTTTTTATCTCAAAATTTGTCCCATTGATGTTGAACATTGACCTTTCCACCCAACACTGACTTTTCCACCCAATGGGGGAATTTTTATCACAAATCCATCCTCATTGATGCCCAACTTTGACTTTTCTACCCAATTGGAGCGTTTTTATCCCAAAATTCATCCCATTGACCAAAGTCGTGGGTTTTGATCCAACGGGGGCGTTTTTATCCCAAAATTTGTCCCATTGATGTTGAACCTTGACTTTTCCACCCAACATTGGCTTTTCCACCCAACTGGGCCTTTTTACCCCAAATTCATCCCCATTGAGGTCCAACATTGACTTTTCCATACAATTAGGGAGTTTTTACCCCAAAATTCTTCCCCATTGACCAAAATCTTGAGGTTTGGTCCAAAGGGAGCGTTTTTATCCCGAAATTTGTCCCATTGATGTTGAATCTTGACTTTTCCACCCAACTGGGTGTCTTTATCCAAAAATCCATCCCCCTTGAGGCCCAGCGTTGGCTTTTCCACCCAACTGGGCATTTTTATTCCAAATCCATCCTCGTTGATGTCCGACGTTGACTTTTCTACCCAATTGGGGCGTTTTTATCCTAAAATTTGTCCCCATTGAAGTCCAGTATTGGCTTTTCCACCCAACGTTGACTTTTCCGTCCAATTGGAGCGTTTTTATCCCAAAACTCATCCCTGTTGAGATCCAACCTTGACTTTTTTATCCAACGTTGACTTTTTCACCCAATTGGGACGTTTTTATCCCAAAAATTCATCCCCATTGACCAAAGTCGTAGGTTTTGATCCGACGGGGGCGTTTTTATCCCAAAATTTGTCCCCGTTGAGGTCCAATATTGACTTTTTCACCCAACGCTGACTTTTGAATCCAATTGTAGCGTTTTTATCTCAAAACTCATCCCTGTTGAGATCCAACCTTGATTTTTCCATCCAGCGTTGACTTTTTTACCCAAATGGAGCATTTTTATCCCAAAATTCATCCCCATTGACCAAAATCTTGGGGTTTGGTCCAACGGGGGCGTTTTTATCTCAAAATTTCTCCCATTCATGTTGAACATTGACCTTTCCACCCAACACTGACTTTTCCACCCAATTGGGGCATTTTTATCACAAATCCATCCTCATTGATGCCCAACTTTGACTTTTCTACCCAATTGGAGCGTTTTTATCCCAAAATTCATCTTCATTGACCAAAGTCGTGGGTTTTGATCCAACGGGGGCGTTTTTATCCCAAAATTTGTCCCATTGATGTTGAACCTTGACTTTTCCACCCAACATTGGCTTTTCCACCCAACTGGGCCTTTTTTACCCCAAATTCATCCCCATTGAGGTCCAACATTGACTTTTCCATACAATTAGGGAGTTTTTACCCCAAAATTCTTCCCCATTGACCAAAATCTTGGGGTTTGGTCCAAAGGGAGCGTTTTTATCCCGAAATTTGTCCCATTGATGTTGATCTTGACTTTTTCCAACCACTGGTGCTTTTTAATCCAAAATCCTATCCCTTGAGGCCAGCGTTGGCTTTCCACCCACTGGGCCATTTTTATTCCAAATTCCATCCTCTGTTGATGTCCGACGTTGACTTTTCTACCCCAATGGGGTGTTTTTATCGCTATTTGTCCCCATTGAGGTCCAATATTGGCTTCTCCACCATATGTTGGATTTTCCGTCCAATTGGAGAGCTTTTATCCCAAAACTCATCCCTGTTGAAATCCAACCTTGACTTTTCCATCCAACGTTGACTTTTTCACCCAAATGGAGCGTTTTTATCCCAAAATTCATCCCCATTGACCAAAATCTTGGGGTTTGGTCCAACGGGGGCGTTTTTATCTCAAAATTTCTCCCATTGATGATGAACATTGACCTTTCCACCCAACACTGACTTTTCCACCCAATTGGGGCATTTTTATCACAAATCCATCCTCATTGATGCCCAACTTTGACTTTTCTACCCAATTGGAGCGTTTTTATGCCAAAATTCATCCCCATTGACCAAAGTCGTGGGTTTTGATCCAACGGGGCGTTTTTATCCCAAAATTTGTCCCATTGATGTTGAACCTTGACTTTTCCACCCAACATTGGCTTTTCCACCCAACTGGGCCTTTTTACCCCAAATTCATCCCCATTGAGGTCCAACATTGACTTTTCCATACAATTAGGGAGTTTTTACCCCAAAATTCTTCCCCATTGACCAAATCTTGGGGTTTGGTCCAAAGGGAGCGTTTTTATCCCGAAATTTGTCCCATTGATGTTGAATCTTGACTTTTCCACCCAACTGGGTGTTTTTATCCAAAAATCCATCCCCCTTGAGGCCCAGCGTTGGCTTTTCCACCCAACTGGGCATTTTATTCCAAATCCATCCTCGTTGATGTCCGACGTTGACTTTTCTACCCAATTGGGGCGTTTTTATCCTAAAATTTGTCCCCATTGAAGTCCAATATTGTCTTTTCCACCCAAAGTTGACTTTTCCGTCCAATTGGCGCGTTTTTATCCCAAAAACTCATCCCTGTCGAGTTCCAACCTTGACTTTTCCATCCAATGTTGACTTTTTCACCCAATTGGGACCTTTTTATCCCAGAAATTCATCCCCATTGACCAAAATCTTGGGGTTTGGTCCAACGGGGGCGTTTTTATCTCAATCTCAAAATTTGTCCCATTGATGTTGAACATTGACCTTTCCACCCAACACTGACTTTTGCACCCAATTGGGGCATTTTTCATCACAAATCCATCCTCATAAACTTAACGTTGACTTTTCTACCAAATTGGAGCGTTTTTATCCCAAAATTCATCCCCATTGACCAAAGTCGTGGGTTTTGATCCAACGGGGGCGTTTTTATCCCAAAATTTGTCCCATTGATGTTGAACCTTGACTTTTCCACCCAACATTGGCTTTTCCACCCAACTGGGCCTTTTTACCCCCAATTCATCCCCATTGAGGTCCAACATTGACTTTTCCATACAATTAGGGAGTTTTTACCCCAAAATTCTTCCCCATTGACCAAAATCTTGGGGTTTGGTCCAAAGGGAGCGTTTTTATCCCGAAATTTGTCCCATTGATGTTGAATCTTGACTTTTCCACCCAACTGGGTGTTTTTATCCAAAAATCCATCCCCCTTGAGGCCCAGCGTTGGCTTTTCCACCCAACTGGGCATTTTTATTCCAAATCCATCCTCGTTGATGTCCGACGTTGACTTTTCTACCCAATTGGGGCGTTTTTATCCTAAAATTTGTCCCCAGTGAAGTCCAATATTGGCTTTTCCACCCAACGTTGACTTTTCCGTCCAATTGGAGCGTTTTTATCCCAAAACTCATCCCTGTTGAGATCCAACCTTGACTTTTTTATCCAACGTTGACTTTTTCACCCAATTGGGACGTTTTTATCCCAAAAATTCATCCCCATTGACCAAACTCTTCCGGTTTGGTCCAACGGGGGCGTTTTTATCCCAAAATTTGTCCCCGTTGAGGTCCAATATTGACTTTTTCACCCAACGTTGACTTTTCCATCCAATTGTAGCGTTTTTATCCCAAAACTCATCCCTGTTGAGATCCAACCTTGATTTTTCCATCCAGCGTTGACTTTTTCACCCAATTGGGAGCGTTTTTATCCCAAAATTCATCCCCATTGACCAAAATCTTGGGGTTTGGTCCAACGGGGGCGTTTTTATCTCAAAATTTGTC
The DNA here is from genome assembly GCA_034509425.1 of Eopsaltria australis. Taxonomy (NCBI): domain Eukaryota; kingdom Metazoa; phylum Chordata; class Aves; order Passeriformes; family Petroicidae; genus Eopsaltria; species Eopsaltria australis. The sequence goes on from JAVTVJ010003359.1 coordinate 7,509, forward strand.
CCATTGATGTTGAACATTGACCTTTCCCCCCAACACTGACTTTTCCACCCAATTGGGGCATTTTTATCACAAATCCATCTTCATTGATACCCAACTTTGACTTTTCTACCCAATTGGAGCTTTTATCCCAAATATCACTCCCATTGGCAACGTCTGGTCTTTGATCCAACGGAGGGGTTTTTATCCCAAATTTGCCCATGATGTGAACCTTGACTTTTCTTCCACAACATTGCCTTTTCCACCAACTGGCCTATTTACCCAATATTCACCATGAGGTCCAACATTGACTTTTCCATACAATTAGGGAGTTTTTTACCCCAAAATTCTTCCCCATTGACCAAAATCTTGGGGTTTGGTCCAAAGGGAGCGTTTTTATCCCGAAATTTGTCCCATTGATGTTGAATCTTGACTTTTCCACCCAACTAGGTGTTTTTATCCAAAAATCCATCCCCCTTGAGGCCCAGCGTTGGCTTTTCCACCCAACTGGGCATTTTTATTCCAAATCCATCCTCGTTGATGTCCGACGTTGACTTTTCTACCCAATTGGGGCGTTTTATCCTAAAATTTGTCCCCATTGAAGTCCAATATTGGCTTTTCCACCCAACGTTGACTTTTCCGTCCAATTGGAGCGTTTTTATCCCAAAACTCATCCCTGTTGAGATCCAACCTTGACTTTTCCATCCAACGTTGACTTTTTTACCCAAATGGAGCGTTTTTATCTCAAAATTCATCCCCATTGACCAAAATCTTGGGGTTCGGTCCAACGGGGGCGTTTTTATCTCAAAATTTCTCCCATTGATGTTGAACATTGACCTTTCCACCCAACACTGACTTTTCCACCCAATTGGGGCATTTTTATCACAAATCCATCCTCATTGATGCCCAACTTTGACTTTTCTACCCAATTGGAGCGTTTTTATGCCAAAATTCATCTTCATTGACCAAAGTCGTGGGTTTTGATCCAACGGGGGCGTTTTTATCCCAAAATTTGTCCCATTGATGTTGAACCTTGACTTTTCCACCCAACATTGGCTTTTCCACCCAACTGGGCCTTTTTACCCCAAATTCATCCCCATTGAGGTCCAACATTGACTTTTCCATACAATTAGGGAGTTTTTACCCCAAAATTCTTCCCCATTGACCAAAATCTTGGGGTTTGGTCCAAAGGGAGCGTTTTTATCCCGAAATTTGTCCCATTGATGTTGAATCTTGACTTTTCCACCCAACTGGGTGTTTTTATCCAAAAATCCATCCCCCTTGAGGCCCAGCGTTGGCTTTTCCACCCAACTGGGCATTTTTATTCCAAATCCATCCTCGTTGATGTCCGACGTTGACTTTTCTACCCAATTGGGGCGTTTTTATCCAAAAATTTGTCCCCATTGAAGTCCAATATTGGCTTTTCCACCCAACGTTGACTTTTCCGTCCAATTGGAGCGTTTTTATCCCAAAATTCATCCCCATTGACCAAAGTCGTGGGTTTTGATCCAACGGGGGCGTTTTTATCCCAAAATTTGTCCCATTGATGTTGAACCTTGACTTTTCCACCCAACATTGGCTTTTCCACCCAACTGGGCCTTTTTAACCCCAATTCATCCCCATTGAGGTCCAACATTGACTTTTCCATACAATTAGGGAGTTTTTACCCCAAAATTCTTCCCCATTGACCAAAATCTTGGGGTTTGGTCCAAAGGGAGCGTTTTTATCCCAAAATTTGTCCCATTGATGTTGAATCTTGACTTTTCCACCAAACTGGGTGTTTTTATCCAAAAATCCATCCCCCTTGAGGCCCAGCGTTGGCTTTTCCACCCAACTAGGCATTTTTATTCCAAATCCATCCTCGTTGATGTCCGACGTTGACTTTTTTACCCAATTGGGGCGTTTTTATCCTAAATTTTGTCCCCATTGAAGTCCAATATTGGCTTTTCCACCCAAAGTTGACTTTTCCGTCCAATTGGAGCGTTTTTATCCCAAAACTCATCCCTGTTGAGATCCAACCTTGGTTTTTTCCATCCAGCGTTGACTTTTTAACCCAAATGGAGCGTTTTTATCCCAAAATTCATCCCCATTGACCAAAATCTTGGGGTTTGGTCCAACGGGGGCGTTTTTATCCCAAAATTTGTCCCCGTTGAGGTCCAATATTGACTTTTTCACCCAACGTTGACTTTTGAATCCAATTGTAGCGTTTTTATCTCAAAACTCATCCCTGTTGAGATCCAACCTTGATTTTTCCATCCAGCGTTGACTTTTTCACCCAAATGGAGCGTTTTTATCCCAAAATTCATCCCCTTTGACCAAAATCTTGGGGTTTGGTCCAACGGGGGCGTTTTAATCTCAAAATTTGTCCCATTGATGTTGAACATTGACCTTTCCACCCAACACTGACTTTTCCACCCAATTGGGGCATTTTTATCACAAATCCATCCTCATTGATGCCCAACTTTGACTTTTCTACCCAATTGGAGCGTTTTTCTCCCAAAATTCATCTTCATTGACCAAAGTCGTGGGTTTTGATCCAACGGGGGCGTTTTTATCCCAAAATTTGTCCCATTGATGTTGAACCTTGACTTTTCCACCCAACATTGGCTTTTCCACCCAACTGGGGCTTTTTATCCCAAATTCATCCTTTGAAGGTCCAACAATTGACTTTTCCATACAATTGGCGAGTTTTTACCCCAAAATTCTTCCCCATTGACCAAAATCTTGGGGTTTGGTCCAAAGGGAGCGTTTTTATCCCGAAATTTGTCCCATTGATGTTGAATCTTGACTTTTCCACCCAACTGGGTGTTTTTATCCAAAAATCCATCCCCCTGGAGGCCCAGCGTTGGCTTTTCCACCAAACTGGGCATTTTTATTCCAAATCCATCCTCGTTGATGTCCGACGTTGACTTTTCTACCCAATTGGGGTGTTTTTATCCTAAAATTTGTCCCCATTGAAGTCCAATATTGGCTTTTCCACCCAACGTTGACTTTTCCGTCCAATTGGAGCGTTTTTATCCCAAATTCATCCCCATTGACCAAAATGCTTGGGGTTTGGTCCCAACGGGGGCGTTTTTATCTCAAACTTTCTCCCACTTTGATGTTGAAGCATTGACCTTTCCACCCAACACTGACTTTGCACCCATTGGGGAATTTTTATCCAAAATCCAATCCTCATTGATGCCCAACCTTGACTTTTCTACCCAAATGGAGCGTTTTTATCCCAAAATTCATCTTCATTGACCAAAGTCGTGGGTTTTGATCCAACGGGGGCGTTTTTATCCCCAAATTTGTCCCATTGATGTTGAACCTTGACTTTTCCACCCAACATTGGCTTTTCCACCCAACTGGGCCTTTTTACCCCAAATTCATCCCCATTGAGGTCCAACATTGACTTTTCCATACAATTAGGGAGTTTTTTACCCCAAAATTCTTCCCCATTGACCAAAATCTTGGGGTTTGGTCCAAAGGGAGCGTTTTTATCCCGAAATTTGTCCCATTGATGTTGAATCTTGACTTTTCCACCCAACTGGGTGTTTTTATCCAAAAATCCATCCCCCTTGAGGCCCAGCGTTGGCTTTTCCACCCAACTGGGCATTTTTATTCCAAATCCATCCTCGTTGTTGTCCGACGTTGACTTTTCTACCCAATTGGGGTGTTTTTATCCTAAAATTTGTCCCCATTGAAGTCCAATATTGGCTTTTCCACCCAACGTTGACTTTTCCGTCCAATTGGAGCGTTTTTATCCCAAAACTCATCCTGTTGAGCATCCCACCTTGACTTTTTTATCCAACGTTGATTTTTTCACCCAATTGGGACGTTTTTATCCCAAAAATTCATCCCCATTGACCAAACTCTTCCGGTTTGGTCAAACGGGGGCGTTTTTATCCCAAAATTTGTCCCCGTTGAGGTCCAATATTGACTTTTTCACCCAACGCTGACTTTTGAATCCAATTGTAGCGTTTTTATCTTAAAACATATCCCTGTTGAGATCCAACCTTGATTTTTCCATCCAGCGTTGACTTTTTCACCCAAATGGAGCGTTTTTATCCCAAAATTCATCCCCATTGACCAAAATCTTGGGGTTTGGTCCAACGAGGGCGTTTTTATCTCAAAATTTGTCCCATTGATGTTGAACATTGACCTTTCCACCCAACACTGACTTTTGCACCCAATTGGGGCATTTTCATCACAAATCCATCCTCATAAACTTAACGTTTACTTTTCTACCCAATTGGAGCGTTTTTATCCCAAAATTCATCCCCATTGACCAAAGTCGTGGGTTTTGATCCAACGGGGGCGTTTTTATCCCAAAATTTGTCCCATTGATGTTGAACCTTGACTTTTCCACCCAACATTGGCTTTTCCACCCAACTGGGCCTTTTTTACCCCAAATTCATCCCCATTGAGGTCCAACATTGACTTTTCCATACAATTAGGGAGTTTTTACCCCAAAATTCTTCCCCATTGACCAAAATCTTGGGGTTTGGTCCAAAGGGAGCGTTTTTATCCCGAAATTTGTCCCATTGATGTTGAATCTTGACTTTTCCACCCAACTGGGTGTTTTTATCCAAAAATCCATCCCCTTTGAGGCCCAGCGTTGGCTTTTCCACCCAACTGGGCATTTTTATTCCAAATCCATCCTCGTTGATGTCCGACGTTGACTTTTCTACCCAATTGGGGCGTTTTTATCCTAAAATTTGTCCCCATTGAAGTCCAATATTGGCTTTTCCACCCAACGTTGACTTTTCCGTCCAATTGGAGCGTTTTATCCCAAAACTCATCCCTGTTGAGATCCAACCTTGACTTTTTTATCCAACGTTGATTTTTTCACCCAATTGGGACGTTTTTATCCCAAAAATTCATCCCCATTGACCAAACTCTTCCGGTTTGGTCAAACGGGGGCGTTTTTATCCCAAAATTTGTCCCCGTTGAGGTCCAATATTGACTTTTTCACCCAACATTGACTTTTTTGTCCATTTGGAGCGTTTTTATCCCAAAACTCATCCCTGTTGAGTTCCAACCTTGATTTTTCCATCCAACGTTGACTTTTTCACCCAATTGGGGTGCTTTTATCCCAGAATTCATCCCCATTGACCAAAATCTTGGGGTTTTGGTCCAACGGGGGCATTTTTACCCCAAAATTTGTCCCATTGATGTTGAACATTGACCTTTCCACCCAACACTGACTTTTCCACCCAATTGGGGCATTTTTATCACAAATCCATCCTCATTGATGCCCAACTTTGACTTTTCTACCCAATTGGAGCGTTTTTATGCCAAAATTCATCCCCATTGACCAAAGTCGTGGGTTTTGATCCAACGGGGGCGTTTTTATCCCAAAATTTGTCCCATTGATGTTGGACCTTGACTTTTCCACCCAACATTGGCTTTTCCACCCAACTGGGCCTTTTTAACCCCAATTCATCCCCATTGAGGTCCAACATTGACTTTTCCATAATTAGGGAGTTTTACCCAAAATTCTTCCCCATTGACTGTACTCCTGGGGTTTGGGTCCAAAGTGGCTTATCCCGGAATTTGTCCCCATTATGTTGAATCTTGACTTTTTCCACCTAACTGGGTGTTTTTATCCAAAAATCTGTCTCTTGAGGCCCATAGCGTTGGCTTTTCCACCCAACTGGGCATTTTATTCCAAAGCCATTCCCTGTTGACGCGACGCTAATTTTTCTACCCAATTAAAGTTTTATCCTAAAATTTGTCCCCATTGAAGTTCAATATTGGCTTTTCCACCCAACGTTGACTTTTCCGTCCAATTGGAGCGTTTTTATCCCAAAACTCATCCCTGTTGAGATCCAACCTTGACTTTTTTATCCAACGTTGACTTTTTCACCCAATTGGGACGTTTTTATCCCAAAAATTCATCCCCATTGACCAAACTCTTCCAGTTTGGTCCAACGGGGGCGTTTTTATCCCAAAATTTGTCCCCGTTGAGGTCCAATATTGACTTTTTCAACCAACGTTGACTTTTCCATCCAATTGGAGCGTTTTTATCCCAAAACTCATCCCTGTTTAGATCCAGCCTTGATTTTTCCATCCAGCGTTGACTTTTTCACCCAAATGGAGCGTTTTTATCCCAAAATTCATCCCTATTGACCAAACTCTTGGGGTTTAGTCCAACGGGGGCGTTTTTATCCCAAAATTTGTCCCATTGATGTTGAACATTGACCTTTCCAGCCAACACTGACTTTTCCGCCCAATTGGGGCATTTTTATCACAAATCCATCCTCATTGATGCCCAACTTTGACTTTTCTACCCAAATGGAGCGTTTTTATCCCAAAATTGATCTTCATTGACCAAAGTCGTGGGTTTTGATCCAACGGGGGCGTTTTTATCCCAAAATTTGTCCCATTGATGTTGGACCTTGACTTTTCCACCCAACATTGGCTTTTCCACCCAACTGGGCCTTTTTACCCCAAATTCATCCCCATTGAGGTCCAACATTGACTTTTCAATACAATTAGGGAGTTTTTACCCCAAAATTCTTCCCCATTGACCAAAATTTGGGGTTTGGTCCAAAGGGAGCGTTTTTATCCCGAAATTTGTCCCATTGATGTTGAATCTTGACTTTTCCACCCAACTGGGTGTTTTTATCCAAAATCCATCCCCCTTGAGGCCCAGCGTTGGCTTTTCCACCCAACTGGGCATTTTTATTCCAAATCCATCCTCGTTGATGTCCGACGTTGACTTTTCTACCCAATTGGGGCGTTTTTATCCTAAAATTTGTCCCCATGGAAGTCCAATATTGGCTTTTCCACCCAAAGTTGACTTTTCCGTCCAATTGGAGCGTTTTTATCTGAAAACTCATCCCTGTTGAGATCCAACCTTGACTTTTTTATCCAACGTTGACTTTTTCACCCAATTGGGACGTTTTTATCCCAAAAATTCATCCCCATTGACCAAACTCTTCGGGTTTGGTCCAACGGGGGCGTTTTTATCCCAAAATTTGTCCCCGTTGAGGTCCAACATTGACTTTTTCACCCAACATTGACTTTTCCGTCCAATTGGAGCGTTTTTATCCCAAAACTCATCCCTGTTGCGATCCAACCTTGACTTTTTTATCCAGCGTTGACTTTTTCACCCAACTGGAGCGTTTTAATCCCACAATTCATCCCCATTGACCAAAGTCTTGGGGTTTGGTCCAACGGGGGCGTTTTTATCCCAAAATTTGACCCATTGACATTGAACATTGACTTTTCAACCCAACATTGACTTTTCCGTCTAATTGGGGTGTTTTTATCCCAAAATTTGTCCCCATTGAGGTCCAATATAGGGTTTTCCACCATATGTTTGATTTTCCGTCCAATTGGAGCGCTTTTATCCCAAAACTCATCCCTGTCGAGTTCCAACCTTGACTTTTCCATCCAACGTTGACTTTTTCACCCAATTGGGACGTTTTTATCCCAAAATTCATCCCCATTGACCAAAGTCTTGGGGTTTGGTCCAACGGGGGCGTTTTTGACCCAAAATTTGTCTCATTGATGTTGAAAATTGACTTTTCCACCCAACACTGACTTTTCCACCCAATTGGGGCATTTTTATCACAAATCCATCCTTATTGATGCCCAACATTGGCTTTTCCACCCAACTGGGCCTTTTTACCCCAAATTCATCCCCATTGAGGTCCAACATTGACTTTTCCATACAATTAGGGAGTTTTTACCCCAAAATTCTTCCCCATTGACCAAAATCTTGGGGTTTGGTCCAAAGGGAGCGTTTTTGTCCCCAAATTCATCCTCGTTGACCCAAAGTCTTGGGGTTTGGTCCAAACATTTTATCAAAATTTTCCATTGAGTCAATGTTAGGTTTCTCCCATAGTAGGCTTTGCGTCAGATGGGCATTTTATCACAAGGTTAGTACATTATTAGAATGTTGGGTTTTGGACCAGGCGTTTTATCCCAAATTTGACCCATTGGCGTTGAACGGCTTTTCTTAACATTGACTTTTCCGTCCAGATTGGGGTGTTTTATCGAAATTCATCCCGGTAACCAAAATGTTGGGGTTTGAATCTAACGAGGCGTTTTATCCCAAATTTATTTACTGAGGTCCAATATTGACTTTTCCACCCAACGTTGACTTTTCAATCAAATTGGATTGTTTTTATCCCAAAACTCATCCCTGTTGAGATCCAAGCTTGACTTTTCCATCCAGCGTTGACTATGTCACCCAATTGGGGTTCTTTAATCCCAAAATTCATCCCATTCACCAAAATGTTGGGTTTTGGTCCAACGGGGGCATTTTTATCCCGAAATTTGTCCCCATTGAGGTCCAATATTGGGTTTTCCATACTTGGTGACTTTTCAGTCAATTGGAGCATTTTATCCCAAAGTTCATCCCCATTCATAAAATGCCCCGGATTTTGGTCCAACGGGGGCATTTTTATCCCTAAATTTGTCCCAATTGAGGTCCAATATTGAGTTTTCCACCCAACGTTGACTTTTCCATCCAATTGGAGCATTTTTATCTCAAAATTCATCCCCATTGGCCAAAATGTTGGGTTTTGGTCCAACGGGGGCATTTTTATCTCAAAATTCTTCCCCATTGATATTGAATCTTGACTTCTTCAGCCAACATTGGCTTTTCCACACAACTTGTGCATTTTTATCCCAAAAATTCATCCCCATTGTCCAAAATGTTGGGGTTTGGTCCAACGGGGGCGTTTTTATCCCGAAATTTGTCCCCATTGAAGTCCAATATTGACTTTTTCACCCAAAGTTGACTTTTCCTTTGGAGCGTTTTTATCCCAAAACTCATCCCTGTTTAGATCCAACCTTGACTTTTCCATCCAGCGTTGACTTTTTCACCCAAATGGAGCGTTTTTATCCCAAAATTCATCCCCATTGACCAAAATCTTGGGGTTTGGTCCAACGGGGGCGTTTTTATCTCAAAATTTGTCCCATTGATATTGAACATTGACCTTTCCACCCAACACTGACTTTTCCACCCAATTTGGGGCATTTTTATCACAAATCCATCTTCATTGATGCCCAACTTTGACTTTTCTACCCAATTGGAGCGTTTTTATCCCAAAATTCATCTTCATTGACCAAAGTCGTGGGTTTTGATCCAATTTATCAAAATTTGTCCATTGATGTTGAACGATGCTCCACCCAACATTTGGCTTTTCCACCCAAACTGGGCCTTTTTACCCCAATTCATCCCATTGGGGTTAACATTGACTTCCATACAATTGGGCAGTTTTACTAAAATTCTTGTTGACCAAATCTTGGGGTTTTGGTCCAAAGGGCGTTTTTATCCCAAGAGTTCATCCTGGATTGATAAAGTCTTGGGGTTTGGTCCAGCGAGTTCTTATCCCGAAATTTTTCCCATTGATATTTAACATTGATTTTTCCACCCAACATTGGCTTTCCCACCCAACTGGGCCTTATTCCGCAAAATTCATCCCTGTTGAGTTCCAACCTTGACTTTTTCACCCAACTGGGGCGTTTTTATCCCAAAATTCTTCCCCATTTACCAAAGTCTTGGGGTTTTGGTCCAACGGGGGCATTTTTATCCCAAAATTTTTCCCCATTGAAGTCCAATATTGAGTTTTCCACCCAATGTTGACTTTTCCGTCCAATTGGAGCATTTTTATCCCAAAAATTCATCCCCATTGACCAGAATGGTGGGTTTTGGACCAACGAGGGCGTTTTTATCCCAAAATTTGACCCATTGACGTTGAACATTGACTTTTCACCCGACGGTGACTTTTCCGTCCAATTGGGGTGTTTTTATCCAAAGTCATCCCATTGTCTTAAAATGTTGGGTTTGGTCCCTAGCGAGAGCGTTTTTATCCCAAAATTGTCCCCATTGAGGGTCAATATTGGCTTTTTCACCCCATGTTGAAATTTCCGGCCAATTTAGATTTTTATCCCAAAACTCATCCCTGTTGGGTTCCAACCCTGACTTTTCCATCAACGTTGACTTTTCACCCAATTGGGGTGTTTTTATCCCAAGATTAACCCATCGACCAAAATCTTAGGTTTTTGTTGGTATGAGAGGTTACTATCAAATTTGTCGGTTAATATTGGCTTGCTGCTGGCTTACTGACTTTTCCACCCAATTGGGGCATTTTTAGCACAAATCCATCCTCATAAACTTAACGTTGACTTTTCTAACCAATTGGAGCATTTTTATCCCAAAATTCATCCCCATTGGCCAAAGTCATGGGGTTTGGTCCAACGGGGGCGTTTTTATCCCAAAATTTGTCCCATTGATGTTGAACCTTGACTTTTCCACCCAACATTGGTTTTTCCACCCAACTGGGCCTTTTTACCCCAAATTCATCCCCATTGAGGTCCAACATTGACTTTTCCATACAATTAGGGAGTTTTTACCCCAAAATTCTTCCCCATTGACCAAAATCTTGGGGTTTGGTCCAAAGGGAGCGTTTTTATCCCGAAATTTGTCCCATTGATGTTGAATCTTGACTTTTCCACCCAAATGGGTGTTTTTATCAAAAAATCCATCCCCCTTGAGGCCCAGCGTTGGCTTTTCCACCCAACTGGGCATTTTTATTCCAAATCCATCCTCGTTGATGTCCGACGTTGACTTTTCTACCCAATTGGGGCGTTTTTATCCTAAATTTTGTCCCCACTGAAGTCCAATATTGTCTTTTCCACCCAAAGTTGACTTTTCCGTCCAATTGGAGCGTTTTTATCCCAAAACTCATCCCTGTCGAGTTCCAACCTTGACTTTCCATCCAACGTTGACTTTTTCGCACCCCAATTGGGGCGTTTGCCATCGAAATTCATCCCCATTGACAAACTCGCGGGTTTGGTCCAGCGAGAAGCGTTTTATCTGAAATTTGTCCCCGTTGAGGGTCAACGGTGACTTTTTCACCCCAACGCATTGACTTTTCAGGTCCAATTGGGCGTTTTTATCCCAAAACTCATCCCTGTTGCTGATCAAGCATAAACTTTTTATCCAGCGTTGACTTTTTCACCCACCTGGAGCGTTTTAATCCCAAAATTCATCCCCATTGACCAAAGTCTTGGGGTTTGGTCCAACGGGGGCGTTTTTATCCCAAAATTTGACCCATTGACATTGAACATTGACTTTTTAACCCAACATTGACTTTTCCGTCTAATTGGGGTGTTTTTATCCCAAAATTTGTCCCCATTGAGGTCCAATATAGGGTTTTCCACCATATGTTTGATTTTCCGTCCAATTGGAGCGCTTTTATCCCAAAACTTATCCCTGTCGAGTTCCAACCTTGACTTTTTCATCCAACGTTGACTTTTTCACCCAATTGGGACGTTTTTATCCCAAAATTCATCCCCATTGACCAAAGTCTTGGGGTTTGGTCCAACGGGGGCGTTTTTGACCCAAAATTTGTCTCATTGATGTTGAAAATTGACTTTTCCACCCAACACTGACTTTTCCACCCAATTGGGGCATTTTTATCACAAATCCATCCTTATTGATGACCAACATTGGCTTTTCCACCCAACTGGGCCTTTTTACCCCAAATTCATCCCCATTGAGGTCCAACATTGACTTTTCCATACAATTAGGCAGTTTTAACCCCAAAATTCTTACCTATTGACCAAAATCTTGGGGTTTGGTCCAAAGGGAGCGTTTTTATCCCAAAATTCATCCTCGTTGACCAAAGTCTTGGGGTTTGGTCCAACGGGGGCGTTCTTATTCCGAAATTTTTCCCATTGAAGTCCAATATTGAGTTTTCCACCCAATGTTGACTTTTCCGTCCAATTGGAGCATTTTTATCCCAAAAATTCATCCCCATTGACCAGAATGTTGGCTTTTGGACCAACGAGGGCGTTTTTATCCCAAAATTTGACCCATTTACGTTGAACATTGACTTTTTCTCCCAACATTGACTTTTCCGTCCAATTGGGGTGTTTTTATCCCGAAATTCATCCCCATTGACCAAAATGTTGGGGTTTGGTCCAACGAGGGTGTTTTTATCCCAAAATTTGTCCCCACTGAGGTCCAATATTGACTTTTCCACCCAACGTTGCCTTTCCATCAAATTGGATTGTTTCTATCCCAAAACTCAACCCTGTTGAGATCCAACCTTGACTTTTCCATCCAACGTTGACTTTTTCACACAATGAGGGTGCTTTAATCCCAAAATTCATCCCCATTCACCAAAATGTTGGGTTTTGGTCCAACGGGGGCATTTTTATCCCGAAATTTGTCCCCATTTAGGTCCAATTTTTAGTTTTCCACCCAACGTTGACTTTACCATCCAATTGAAGCATTTTTATCCCCCAATTCATCCCCATTCACCAAAATGTTGGATTTTGGTCCAACGGGGGCATTTTTATCCCAAAATTTGTCCCAATTGAGGTCCGATATTGAGTTTTCCACCCAACGTTGACTTTTCCATCCAATTGGAGCATTTTTAACTCAAAATTCATCCCCATTGGCCAAAATGTTGGGTTTTGGTCCAACGGGGGCGTTTTTATCTCAAAATTCTTCCCCATTGATATTGAATCTTGACTTCTTCAGCCAACATTGGCTTATCCACACAACTTGTGCATTTTTATCCCAAAAATTCATCCCCATTGTCCAAAATGTTGGGGTTTGGTCCAACGGGGGCGTTTTTATCCCGAAATTTGTCCCCATTGAAGTCCAGTATTGACTTTTTCACCCAACGTTGACTTTTCCTTTGGAGCGTTTTTATCCCAAAACTCATCCCTGTTTAGATCCAACGTTGACTTTTCCATCCAGCGTTGACTTTTCACCCAAATGGAGCGTTTTTATCCCAAAATTCATTCCCATTTACCAAAGTCTTGGGGTTTGGTCC
>JAVTVJ010003360.1:0-17795 GCA_034509425.1 Eopsaltria australis
TTACTGATCACACCTTACTGACCACACCCACTGACCACACCCTACGGACTACACCCACTGACCACACCCACTTACCACACCTTACTGACCACACCCACTGACTACACCTTACTGACCACACCTTACAGACCAACCCCACTGACCACACCCACTGACCACACACACTGACCACCCCTTACTGACCACTCCTTTCGGACCACAGCCTCCTGATCACACACACTGAACACCCACTGACCACACCTTCCTTACCACACCTTACTGACCACACCCACTGACCAAACCCACTGACCACACCTTACTGACCACACCTTACTGGCCACACCCACTGACAACACGTTACTGACCACACCCGCTGACCACACCCACTGACCACACCTTACTGATCACACCTACCGACCACACCTGCTGACCATCCCCACTGACCACACCATACTGACCACACTCACTGACCACACCTTACTGACCACACCCACTGACCACCCCCACTGACCACAACCCACTGACCTCAGCTTACTTACCCCACCCCCTGACCAAATCCAGGGACCACCCCTATCATGCCACACCCACAAACCACACCCAGCAAGCACATTCACTGACCACATCCCACTGACCACACCCCACTGAGCACCCCCTACTGAACATACTGTGATGACCAACATCACTGACCGCTCCACTGACCAGCACCAATGACTGGGGAGGGCTGTGAGCTCTTGGCTCAAGAGCCCTCTGCACTCCCTTGCAGAAAAGCCTGAGGGCAAAACGACTCAGAGATAAGAAACCTACCTCTGGGTCATGGTGACCAGCGAACCACCCCCAGCATGCCTTGCTCCTCCATGGCCATGCCTTGTACCCAGCTGGCTAACTGGTTCTTAGCCCACCCCCTGCCTTCCCCATAGAAAGACCCCAGTCCCAGCCTCAGGCAGGGAGCAGCCGTCCCTGCCTTCCCTTCACAGCAGCTTCTGGACAATAAAGCGACCCTGTGGAGCTGCCATACGGATCCCTTGTCTCTCTGTCCCCAGGTCTGCCTCGGGCCATTTCACAAAGAGCTGAACCACAAGAGCTGAAATCACTTGTAGCACAGAAGCGGCTGCACTTGCTGGAATCACCCCTCGCTTAGGGGGTTGCTACGGCCCCTGGAGAAGCCATTCTCTGACAGGACACTTCCTCCAGGAAGGCTGCAACACACTGGGCCACCCCCGGTACCCTGAAAGTGCCAGCCAGGAATGGGTTTTTGGTTGTTTTATTTTTCAGGTCCTCAGTCCTGCGTGGCACTCGCTAAGTGGGTGTTGCAGAGGCTTGGTGTTGCAAGGCATCAAAGACGCCTGCCCCGCACCCAAGAGTGGAGCAAGATCTCCTCCAGCAGGGGCCGGTCCGCGGGGTGCTTGGACAAACACCAGCGGATCAGATGTTGGCACTCTGGGGAGAGAAGGCAGAAAGCGCCGGGCACTTGCAGAAGGCTCCTGCCCAGCTGCTCCCAGCGCCCGCAGGGCCCGGGCCGCGCTGTGTGTGCTCAGAGCTGCGCCGGCCTCCCGGCCCAGCCTGCCCTTTGCGGGAGAGCGGCACGGCAGGACACGGCCACCTCCTTCAGCCAAGCGTGCCACAGCCAGCCCGTCACAGAGCACCTCCTGCGGTCAGCCCTTGAGCTCCATCCAGCCTGGCCTTGAGCACCGTCAGGGATGGGCCATGCACAGCTTCTCTGGGCAACCTGCTCCAGGAGAGTCTTTTTCTGCATCCCTCATCTAAACCTCCTCTCTTTCCGTTTGGATCCCTTCTCCCAAGTGCTGTCCCTGCCTGCCCTTGCACAAAGTCCCTCTGCAGCTTGCTTGGAGGTTGCTGTCAGGTACTGGAAGGCCACAGTTGGCTCAAGCCTAAGCCTAAGTCTCTTTTCCAGGCTGAACAAGGCCAGCTGTCTCAGCCTTTCCTTGCACGAGAGGTGCTCCAGCCCTGGGATCATCTCGGGGTCCCTCCTGGGCACCTGCTCCGGCGCGTCCATGTCCTTGCCGTCCGTGCTGGGGAGCCCGGCAGAGGCGGACGCAGCACTGCAGGTGCGGTGTCAGCGGCGTGAAGGGGACACGGCCCTGCCAGCGGCTCCGGGAGCCAGCAATTGGCGATGGGCCGCCCGCTTGGCACAGAGCCGGGGCCTTTCTGCCTGCCCTTCTCCCCGGGGGCGCCTTTCCCCGCCCGCCCGGCCGCTGGCTCGCTCGCTGCTCGGGGGAAATGCACCCTGTGCCGCCCCTCAGGGCTGCCCCTCAGGGCCGCTGCCCCGGGGGCTCCCTGCTGCCATCTCGAGGGCCCCAGGCCTCGGCCCTCACCGTGCTCAGCCCAAGGCCCTGCAAAAGCACATTGTAAAAACACACACACACAAAGTGCCCTAGGATTCCAAGGTCAAGCCTTTGTCTCCAGCATCAATTTGCTTGAAGAGTCTGGAGGAGCTTATAAAATCACCATGAGAAAAGAGCATGAACAAGTTCTGCTTTGGCAGTACCCCAAGGCTTTGAGGGAGAGGCTTTGTGGTGCATGCTCGCTCACAGGGATGCACAGAAAGCGTTGAAATGGTCAAAAGAGTCAAAAGCCCTTAGGAATTGGAAGGAAAACCTGAGGAAGTGGCAGCTGGCACCTCAGAAACATGAGGAGCAAAAGCCAATCTTCTACCCGAGAGCTGCCTGGCCGGGGGCAATTCTTCCAATTGCATCAGCGTGGCCACGGCTAGAAAGGGCAGCGAGCAGATGAATTTAGCTTCTCCTGCCAGCCCCTGAAATGCCAGTTGGCATTTGTGTGCACAGGGGACTCTGCTCCAAACTCGGAACTTGCGCAGCTGCTCCTTGGGCGCTGCTTGCACGCGGGGAGGGTCCCTGGGGAGCAGACTGCAACACCCTTGGAATGCAGACACCGGCCCCTGGGTGCAGTGGTTCCAGTGCGCCTATTCGAGTTTCTGGCCAAATGCCAGCACACTTACTAAAATTCACCTGATGTTTGCTGTGAGATGAGGATTAGGAGTAGGCAAAGCAGCCTCAATCTTTATAAAGAAAGTTTATTAACACACCTAAGACAAAGAAAAAAAAAAAGAAAAACCAGAACCAACTCCTCAGACCACCCCTCCTTCCCCCACCTCCCCATTTCTTTCTCCCTGACAACACACAAAAGACAACACTTTGACCTCCAGTCAGTTTACCATCTCTGAAATAGTTCTTCTTCCAGTTCAATTAGGGAGAGAAGTCTCTTTTGTTTACACCATGGATTTTCTGTAGGATAAAATACAGTTTTTTTATGGCTCTTCAGCCTCACCATCAGCTGCCGCACAGAAGAAAGATCTGCTGAATGGTGGATCCCCTCCCACACCAGCAGCCTTCCCACAGCCACTATGGTGGGTCATCAACAGCTCATGGGGTACCTTTTTAAGGATTAACAGTTCAATTGCAACAACAAAGAAAATCCCTTCTTCTGTGCTGAGCAGCACAGGCTCTCCTGACAACACAGGTTCTCTGGCATTCCCCTGGGACCAGGGCTCTGGGTCACAGCCTCTCCTCTCTCTTGGTTCAAGTTTCTCATCAGGCTGTACTTCTTTCAACACCTACTTGTCTTTACCCAGGTATTTCAGTTCACTGGCTGCAATTAGAACCTCACATTCTCCCTTTGGACTATTTCTTCCTATATTACAGGGAATTTATTAGCTCAGTCCCCAACCATGGTTCTCCAAAAGAATTTTCAGCTTCCCTCTCAAAGCACTTCTCGTACACCTCACTCTAGGCATCCGTTCTGCTTTCCTCACTGACTGTAAAGTCTCTATGCTGTATTTGTGTAGATGTCCTCACTCGTTCCTCTCTCTGTGCAAGGAAGGATGGGTGTCTGCAAGTTCAGTCCAGGCATGGATAGAGTTAATCTCTCTCTCTCTCCCCAGCAGTGTGAGGATCCCGTGCTCTCTGCCGGGCTGTTTGAAAAGGTCCGAGCTGGATGGCAGAAGCTCTCAGAGTCTCTGTGCCTGGCTCTGTGAAGCTGGCTCAGCCTGGTAGGGCCGGCCGGGCCCGGGGTGACAGGGCAGGGCCTGGCCCGAGCTGGATGGAGTCCGGCCCGGTCCTTGCCTGGCCCGGAGCAGGGGCCTGGCCCTGTCTGGTGGAGCTGACCTGTCGGCTGAACTGCATCTGCCGAAAATTCCATCTGCTTCCTCCCCCACGCCCAGCTGCAGCTGCACGGCCGCCCTAAACCTCCCTTCCCTCTCCCTCCTTTGGAAGGACTGGGGGGGACAGCGCCTTCCCGGGGAGAGAAGCAGGGAGATGCTCCTCCCTACACTGCAGCAGGCAAAAAGAGGAAGAGCCTCAGAGGCTCTCTGATTATAGATGGTTTTTCCTCGAAGGTGGATCAACTTTTGAATTGCTTTACCTACACATCAATCCTTAAAACTCCCTGGTTATTGGCTCTCTCTCTCTCAGGAAGGAAGTTGTATCACCTCCTGCAGCATCGGTCACTTCCTAGATTGTGACCCCTCCTGACTAACCCAGGACAGGGGAAAATGGGGTAAAAATGGAGATTTTTGGGGTAACAAGGCCAGAATTAGGGGATCCAGAGTTTGAGGTCACCATGAGAATGTTTTGGGGCTTTTAGGGAGGTTTTTGGGGTCTGTCCCCTCCCAGCACCAATGTCGATGTCCCCAGCCCAGGTGAGCCGCAAAATCGGGGTCCAAAATGGGGTAAAAAATGGAGATTTTTCAGTGTGGGGGTGGGGTGTCCAGAATTTGGGGTCTTCATGAGGGGTTTGTGGGCATTTTGGGAACATTCTGGGGACATTTTGGGGATTTTTGGGTGCTGTCCCCTCCCAGCGTGATGGGCCGCTGATGTCCCCAGCCCAGGTGAGCCCCAAAATTTGGGTCCAAAATTGGGAGAAATTGGAGATTTTGGGATGTGGGTGGAGTGTCCAGAATCTGGGGTCACCATGAAGGATTTGGGGAAATTTTGGGGTTTTTTGGGGGCCTTTTGGGGATATTTTGGGAGCTGTCCCCTCCCGGCATCGCTGTTGCCGTCCCCAGCCCAGGTCAGCTCCAAAATTGGAGAAAAAATGGGGAGAAAAATGGAGGTTTTGGGGTGTGGTTGGGATGTCTGGAATTTGGGGCCACCGTGATGGATTTGCGGGCATTTTGGGGGCATTTTTGGGGTTTTGTGGGGCTGTCCCTGCCCAGTGCCGCCATCGACGTCCTCAGCTCAGGTGAGCCCTAATTGGCGTCCAAAACTGGGGAAAAATCAGAGATTTTGGCTTGGGGGGTGGGGTGTGCAGAATTTGGGGTCACCACAAGAATTTTGGGGGAATTTTGGGGAGTTTTAGGGAGGTTTGTGGGCGTTATCCTCACCCAAGGTCAGCCCCAAAATCGGGGTCTGAAATGGGGTAAAAATGGACATTTTTGGGGTAATGAACTGGTGTGTCCAGAATTTGGGGTCACCATGAGAGTTTTAGGGGGATTTTGGGGGCATTTGGGGTGCATTTTGGGGTTATTGAGGGAGGTTTTTGGGCACTGTCCCTGCCACAGGTCAGCCCCAAAACTGGGGTCCAAAACAGGGTAAAAATAGAGATTTTGGGGTAATGAGAGAAGAATTGGGATGTCCACAATTTGGGTTCACCACGAGGGATTTGGGGCATTTTAGGGATGTTTTGGGGGCATTTTAGGGGGTTTTAGGGAGGTTTTTCACAGCTGTCCCCAACCCAGGTCAGCCCCAAAATTGGGGTCCAAAATGGGGTAAAAATTGAGATTGTTGGGGTAATGGGGTCAGAATTCGGGTGTCAAGAATTTGGGGTCACCACGAGGCATTTGGGGGGATTTGGGGAATTTTTAGGGAGGTTTTTGGGGGCATTTTGGGGGTTTTAGGGAGGTTTTTAGGGGCATTTTCAGGATTTCTCAGGAGGTTTTTGGGCACTGTCCCCGCCCCAGGTCAGCCCCAAAATTAGGGTCGAAAACTGAGGAAAAATGGGGATTTCTGGAGTAATCAGGCAAGAATTGGGGTGTCCAGAATTTGGGGCCACCACGAGGGATTTGTGGGGATTATTGGGGGCATTTGGGGGGTTGTAGGGAGGTTTTTGGGGGCATTTTGGGGTTTTTACGGAGGTTTTCCAGGGCTTTCCCCAACTCAGGTCAGCTCCAAATCTGAGGTCCGAAATGGGGTCGAAATGGAGATTTTTGGGGTAACGAGGCCAGAATTGGGCTGTCCAGAATTTAGGGTCACCATGAGGACATAGTGTGGAGGATTTTTGTGTTGCAGGAGGATTTGAGGGAGTGTTCTCTGTCTCTTTGCACTCTAAAAGCCAAGAAAGAATGATCTATCACCTCAAAACAACTAAATCCCACTAAAACCAACTAAGCCTTCCACCAAAATGGTTCAATTCCACCTCCAAAAACCTCAATCCCACCCAAAAATTGCTCAATTCCAATCTTCTTCCCCTTCTTTACTCTCTCTGTCTTTAATCTGTTTTTACTCTGTCTTTATTCAGTCTTTATTCTATTCTCTCTTTACTTTCTCTCTTGACTCCCTCTCTTTACTCTCTCTTGGTTCTTTCTTTACTCTCTTTATTATCTCTCTTTCATCTTTTTATTCTCTCTTTACACTCTTTACTCTCTTTATTATCTCTTTCTCTCCTTACTCTCTCTTCATTCCCTCTTTACTCTTTCTTTATTATCTCTTTACTCTCTCTCTTACTCATTTCTCTATTCCCTGTTCTTTCTCTTTATTCTCTTTACTGTCTCTCTTTACTTTTTCTCTTTACTCTGCCTCTTACTCTCTTTATTCTTTCTCTTTATTCTCTCTATTCTGTCTTTACTCTCTCTATTCTCTTTTTATTCTATTTCCTCTCTCTTTTCTCTCTTTCCTCTCTCTATTCTCTCTTTCCTCTCTCTGTTCTCTCTTTCCTCTCTCTATTCTCTCTTTCCTCTCTTTATTCTCTCTTTCCTCTCTCTATTCTCTCTTTCCTCTCTCTGTTCTCTCTTTCCTCTCTCAATTCTCTTTCCTCTCTCTATTCTCTCTTTCCTCTCTCTATTCTCTCTTTCCTCTCTCTATTCTCTCTTTCCTCTCTCTGTTCTCTCTTTCCTCTCTCTGTTCTCTCTTTCCTCTCTCTATTCTCTCTTCCTCTCTCTATTCTCTCTTTCCTCTCTCTCTATTCTCTCTTTCCTCTCTCTGTTCTCTCTTTCCTCTCTCTCTTCCCTCTTTCCTCTCTCTGTTCTCTCTTTCCTCTCTCTATTCTCTCTTTCCTCTCTCTCTCTGTTCTCTGTTTCCTCTCTCTATTCTCTCTTTCCTGTCTCTATTCTCTCGCTGTTCTGTTTCCTCTCTCTATTCTCTCTTTCCTCTCTCTAGTCTCTCTTTCCTCTCTCTGTTCTCTCTTTCCTCTCTCTATTCTCTCTTTCCTCTCTCTATTCTCTCTTTCCTCTCTCTGTTCTCTTTCCTCTCTCTATTCTCTCTTTCCTCTCTCTCTGTTCTCTCTTTCCTCTCTCTGTTCTCTCTTTCCTCTCTGTTGTCTTTCCTCTCTCTATTCTCTCTTTCCTCTCTCTCTGTTCTCTCTTTCAACTCTCTATTCTCTATTTCCTCTCTCTGTTCTCTCTTTCCTCTCTCTATTCTCTCTTTCCTCTCTCTGTTCTCTCTTTACTCTCTCTGTTCTCTCTTTCCTCTCTCTACTCTCTCTTTCCTCTCTCTGTTCTCTCTTTCCTCTCTCTATTCTCTCTTTCCTTTCTCTATTCTCCCTTTATTCTCTTTCCTCTCTCTGTTCTCTCTTTCCTCTCTCTATTCTCTCTTTCCTCTCTCGCTCTCTCCCCGCAGCCGAGCGGGGCTGGCGGGAGCCGCGCTCCCCTCAGAGCCCCTGAGGGCGGCAGCAATGGCGGCGCCGCTCCCTCAGCGCCGCCCCGGCCCCGGCTCAAGGGCGGCGAGCCCTCGGCAGCGCCTTTGTGGCAGCAGGGCCCGAGCCCCGGCCCCGGCCTCTGGCCCCGTGGCGCCGCAGAGCCCAGGGGGACACGGGCAGGCCACTCGGCGCCATCGCCGCCCGCCCCGAAGCCCCTTTGGAAGC
This sequence comes from Eopsaltria australis, assembly GCA_034509425.1. Taxonomy (NCBI): domain Eukaryota; kingdom Metazoa; phylum Chordata; class Aves; order Passeriformes; family Petroicidae; genus Eopsaltria; species Eopsaltria australis. The sequence goes on from JAVTVJ010003360.1 coordinate 8,032, forward strand.
CGGCCCGGGGCTCGGCCCCGCTCCTCCAAGGCCCTGCTGGGCTCCAGCTGCTGCTCGCCGCTGCCTGCGGATCTTGTGCTCGGCCCGAGCGGCCTTTCTTTGCAGCCGGGCTGCTGAGGAGCGCTCGGCAAATGGCACTGCCAGCCCAGTGCTTCAAGGCATCGGCCCGCTGCTTCCTTTGTGCTCTGCCTCACGCCGCTCTTTGCTTGCGCTGTTAGAGCCGGCCTGGCAAGAGAAGCCCCCCAGGAGAGCGCAGCCTGCTCCAAGATCCCACATCCTGGCCCTGAGCAAGGCATGCAACAGCTCACACTGCTGAAAAGATGCCAGCTCTTCTCAGGCCACACACACAGCTGAAACTGTTTCACTTGCCATTTGCTGCTGCATCTCTGTCTAAAAGAATTGCCTGAAATGTCAGCTGTCAAGAAAATGTCCTGCACGGATGTTTCCTGTGCTGGTGAGAGCCTTTGAAAGCCAGCCTTGTCCCTGCCCTCTCTGCTGCTGTAGTTCCATGGCCAGAGGTTGTTGTCTCTTGCCCTTGCCATGGGCAGGCCGGTGTTCAGCCATCTCCAGGACAGCAGGGCCCCACGCCACGTCCCTGTCACCTGGGAAGGCAAAATCCATCCCTGCAATTGTGCCCCCCGTGCTCCTCCTTGCCAGGCATTTGGCCCTGGCAGTGGGGTTTGCTGCTGCTTGCTGCAGGAAAAAGGAGACCCCTGAGACACTTGGGGCCAAATGGAACCAAGGAAACCCCAGTGACACCGTGGGGCCTGATGGAACCAAATATCCATTGTGACATAGCAGGGCCACCTGGAGCCAAGGAGTCCAAAGGTCTGAAACATTCCTTGCATGGCTCTGCCTTGGGGAAGGGAACTTCCTTGGAGGCAGCTTGGGCTTGGCACACACTTGAGGAGGGTGTCTGTTTTCAGTGGGGAAACTTAGGAGCTGTAGATTGCTTTAAAAAAAAGAAAAAGAAAAGCCCTCTTTGCCTGAGTGCAGCCAGCTCTCCAAGCAAAGCAGGTCCCAGGTGAGTGAGCAGAGACCTCTTGAGGAGAGGCCCTGGATCAATATCAATCACTGAATGCTGCAATCACCTCTTCTCTAAAGAGAAAAATACACCCTTTAAAAGAGGAATGTGGATTTATTAGAAACACTTTGAAATATTGCTCCATAACTATAGGAAAAAACCTTCCTAATGAAGTGCACTGGAGCAGAGGGAAGTCAAGGCAGAGCCATGGTTTGTCAGGACTGGCTTTGCCCTAATGAGCCCCGTGGTGCATTTGGAGCTGAGCCCTTGAACCTCAGGGCCTGAGAGGAGATTGCACAAACCTTTCCAGGAGTCAAAGTCAGAGGAAAAACCCAAATTGTCTCAAAGCATTAATGGGTCCCACTGAGGTCCATGCCCAGCACCGGCTCCTCATGGAGTCCTTGGAGGAGGGAACTGGAGGCCAGGATTGCACAGAAACCTCTCAGAGACTCAGTGTGGGAAGGGAAATCCACAGAACCTTAAACACCTTGAGTATCTCAAAGCATTAATGACCCCACTGAGTGTTGGTACTGACAAAGCCCCACAAGGGACCCATTAGAGCAGATAATTGGAGCCATGATTGCACAAAGCTCTCAGAGACTCCAAGGCAAAAGCAAAAGCCAAAGTCCTTTCAAAAACCTGCAGTCCCTGGGAGCCCCCCAGGGCCATTTCTGACCAAGGCTCCCCAGGGACTCCTTGCAGCAGATCCTTGAGGCCACTGGGATGTGGGGGGGATGCTGAGGGCAGGACAAGGGGGTGACAGTGGCCAGCCTTGCTGGGGCTGTGCCAGGAGGCCCCAGTGCCTCAGGACAAGGTGTCTCCTCACAGCCCTTGGTGGCACAGATGCTGCTGTGCCCCAGGGCACCAAGACTTGGCTTCTCTTTGTCCCCACCTGTCATCTCTGCCTCCAAGTTCCTGCTCTCACTGGGGCCTGGGGACACTTTCTCACCTGTGTCCCTCACTGGGACCCATTAAAGGTGTCAGGAACTTGAGAGTTTGATTGTGACTTTGAATTCTTGAGAGGTTTCTTCAGGTCTGTCTGAGGGTCTGATGTTCAGGGCTCAGCAGAGAGCCCCAGAGGGTCATTCAAGTCCTTGTGCTGTGTCTGTGCTGCTGAGCTGGGCCGGGCTCCTGGCCCAGAGGCAGCTCCGGGCAAGGGCAGCGCTGCAGAGAGACAGCTCTGGCCAGGAGCAGCTCCTGTGCAGAGCCCAGCAGGGCTGGGGCACTGCCTGCAGCCAGCCCGGGCACAGCACAGAGGCACCGAGGGCTTAAACTCCGCCTGGCCTGGGAAGGTGCTGAGAAGTGCCTGGGGGACAATCACTGCCAGCCCCTGACCCAGGAAGCCTCTGGCTGCAGGACAAGGCAGCTGCAGCTCCTGCAGGAATCTCCTAGAGCTGGAGCATCCCAATGTCTGCAGACTCTGTGAGTACAGCTCTCTGAGTATTTCTGGTGTAGGGGAGGGGAAATGCTCATGAAGCTCTGACCCACTGAGAGCTTCTGTTCCCTCCCAAAGCATTTCCAAGACAAGGATTTCTTTTATATTGAGGACATTTTCTGACACTTTGTTTTCATTTCCTAATATTAGATAATGGGGGAAAGGGAGAACAAATCATAAAGGTATCATTAATTTTAACAACTCTCTGGGATATTTCTGAACTCTTAGTGATCAGCAGGTTCACAGGAGATTCCTAATGTGCTTTCAGCCACTCCTGTGCCCATGGACAGCAGCAGCATCACCTTTGCTGGAGCCCTGAGGCTCAGTCTGAGCTGTCCTTTCTGCAAGCTGCAACCAGAAGCTGTCCCCAGGCAGTGCCCTGCACACAGGCAGGTTTCTGTAGGGCCAAGGAGAGTGCACAGAGATTTGGGGCCTGTGAGTGCTGGCAGGGAGAGCTCAGGCCCAGGGAAACACCTCCAGGAGGAAAATCTCCAGGAAGCAGAGATAAGATCAGGTGATGAGAGAAAAGAAACCCCAGAAATGCTGTGGCAGGGAGAGTTTAGAGATCTCCATGGGATCCCCTCCAGTGCAGCCCCTCCCTCTGAACAATCCCCCTCCCTCCTCTCCCCCAGCCAAGCCTCTGCCCTCAGGGCCGGGGGGTCCAAGGTGTGAAGCCCCTCCTGTGCAGGCAGAGCTGCAGCAGAGCCGTGGGGCAGCGCTGCAGCCCCGGGCCCAGTTCCCTCTGCAGAGCCCAGGGCTGGGAGCAGCTGCCCGGCACTGGGGGGCTCTGGGAGGGGGCACAGCTGGCTCAGGGTGACGCTGTCCCCAGTGCCCGGCTCTGGGCAATGCTGTCAGTGCAGCCAGGGAAGGAGCTGGATCTCCCTTCATCCAGTGCCATCACTGGGACACTTGGAAGTCTCCCTGAGGTCTCCTTCCAAGCTGGGAGCTTCAATCCAGAATGCAGACCTGTCCTGGAGCATCTTTGTGTCATCTGAAAGGCCCATGGGGAAAGGCAGAGGGGTTGTGACACTGAAAATGCTGTTGGGGTGGGGAAATGAGCACCGTGAGTCCTTGGCTACAAATGTGGAGCTGAGCTGTGCTGGATCCAGCTGCTCTCAGCAGTACCTGGCAGTTTTTAAGGGAAACATGGGCGGGTGATCACCCTCCACCTGAGAAAGGTTAAAGCCCAGAGAAACTCAGAACAGGTCAGAGTGACAGACCCTCTCCCCTCACTCCTCACTCACTGCTTTGCCTCACAGAACTTGCTCAGCTCTCCCTGAGGGCAGCAGAAATGCTGAGGGTTTGATATGCAAGAATACCAGGAGAGATATGGGGGAGCTTGAAAAGAAAACCCCAGAACTCTTGAACACAGAAGGGTGTGTGTGTGTTCCATGGGAGGGTGTGTGGGACATGGCTTTGATTTTGGTTTCAGACCTCCTCTAACTCTTCACTGCCTTTTTCTCCATGACAGAACCCAATGGCCAGGGACAGCAAATGTCCAACAGCAGCTCCATCAGCCACTTCCTCCTGCTGGCATTGGCAGCCCCGCGGCAGCTGCAGCTCCTGCACTTCTGCCTCTTCCTGGGCATCTCCCTGGCTGCCCTCTTGGGCAACGGCCTCATCATCAGCGCCGTAGCCTGCGGCCACCACCTGCACACCCCCATGTTCTTCTTCCTGCTCACCCTGGCCCTCAGCGACCTGGGCTCCATCTGCACCACTGTCCCCAAAGCCATGCACAATTCCCTCTGGGGCACCAGGCACATCTCCTACTCAGGATGTGCTGCACAGCTATTTCTGTTTGTCTTTTTCATCTCAGCAGAGTTTTCTCTCCTGATCATCATGTGCTACGACCGCTACGTGTCCATCTGCAGACCCCTGCAGTACGGGACCCTCCTGGGCAGCAGAGCTTGTGCCCACATGGCAGCAGCTGCCGGGGCCAGTGCCTTTCTCTATTCACTGCTGCACACGGCCAATACATTTTCCCTGCCCCTGTGCCAGGGCAATGCCCTGGGCCAGTTCCTCTGTGAAATCTCACAGATTCTCAGGCTCTCCTGCTCAGACACATATCTCAGGGAATTTGGGCTTCTTGCTTTTAGTGCTTTTCCTTTTTTGGGCTGTTTTGTGTTCGTTCTTTTCTCCTATGTGCAGATCTTGAGGGCTGTGCTGAGGATCCCCTCTGAGCAGGGCCGGCACAAAGCCTTTTCCACGTGCCTCCCTCACCTGGCCGTGCTCTCCCTGTTTATCAGCACTGGCTTTTTTGCCTTCCTGAAGCCCCCCTCCATCTCCTCCCCATCCCTGGATCTGTCGCTGTCAGTTCTGTACTCGGTGGTGCCTCCAGCCCTGAACCCCCTCATTTACAGCCTGAGGAAGCAGGAGCTCAAGGATGCCCTGAGGAAAGCGATGACTTTCAGAAGTTACAGGATGATTTCAGAAGAAAGGATGATTTTCAGAAGTTTAAATCTTTTGATTTTCTTCTGCACAGCATTCATGCTATAACACATGACATGCCCAGCCTGCCTTCTAAAGCTTTTAATAGTGCTGGGAGTGGGGGGACAGGCTTTTCTACTTTTCCTTTGTGATCATTTTCAGAAAGAAAATGCAGTCATCTTCCCATATTGAATTCACTGTCTACCCCTTTAACTTGACTCACAGACTGTGTAAATGAGGAATCACGGCTCTCTGTGTTTAAATGAAGGAAATGTTCTTGCAGGGACTTATTTGTCAACAATCCTCCCTCTGTTAGCTGTCCTTCAGCTCAGGGGAGGTGCCTGTGTGCAGAGGTCGAGAGAAAAGGAGTCCCAGCCCAGCAGCAGTGCCAGGGAGCAGCAGCACTTGGTCTTTCAGAGCTGCACTTTTCCCACTTCCCCCCTCTCCTTGATTGTCCTTGTCCTTGTCCTGAGTGCTCTGGCAGCTCAGTCACTGTCCTGCTGCGTGTCCGTGCTGTGACCACAGGCAGGGACAGGCCATGGGCACTGCTGGCACACAGCTGGGCTCCAGCACAGCAGCTCCATCAGCAAAGGGGATTTCCTTAGTGCAGAGCCCAAAGGCTGGGCTCTTTTTACTAAGGTAGTCTCCAGGAGAAGCCCAAGGAATGGATTTTGCAGGCTCACTGCTTTGCTTGTCTGTCCCTGGAGGCAGTGCCGTGAGAGCAGGGTCCCACTGTGGTGCTTCAGGGAGTGAGGGCTGGGTCAGCTCTTCTGTGCTAGTGGTCAGTGGCCATGGAGATGACAAATGATCTCCAAGTGACCTGCCTGGGGCTCTGCAGCTGCTGATGGCTCTGGTGGCAGTGAGCACTTTTCTGTAGGGAATCAGAACCTGCCAGGAGATCACAGAGGATCTGCAGGGACAGCCCGTGCCATGGAGGCAGCAGTGAATGGAGGCCTGGAGCAGAATCCTGCCTGGGGTGGGATCAGCCAGAGATAAAGGACCGAATGTGTGCTGTGAGCCAGGAAAGCTGTGCAGGCCCAGGGACACAGCAGGGACAGGGAAAGGAGTGTGGGCAGTGACTGCTGTGACCCCCAGGGAAGTTGCCCAGGAGGATGCAGGGCAGCCCCAAGGCCACGTGGCAGGCCTGGAAGAAGGCAGGCACCTGTGAGCCGCCTCCATGGGCACAGCAGAGCCTGTGTGGGAGGGCTGAGTGCAGGCAGCAGCAGCAGCTGCCTCTGTCCCCCAGGCTGAGCAGCAGAGGCCAGCAGAGGCAGCCCAGGGCCGCGGGCAGCAGAGCCGCCGTGCTCTGCAGAGCAGCACCCCCAGCTCGGGGGCTGTGGGGAGCAGCCCAGGGGCTGCAGCACTGGCTGCTGAGGCCAGCACAGACGTGTTCCCCTGGCCAAGGCTCTGTGGGCAGCTGGCATGTGGCAGGAGCAGAGCAGGAGCCCGTGGCTGTGCACAGGAGCCCTGGCAAGAGGCTGCCCTGGCCCTGGGCCAGCAGGAGCTGCCTGAGGAGCCACGGGGCCAACTCTCTGCTGCTGTGCTGGGCAGCGGGGCTGGCCCTGGGGCTGCACCAGCTGCCCGAGCTGAGCATCTCCTGAGCATTGCAGACACACAGGGGCTGTCCCTGAGCTGCAGTGCCTCCAGGTCCTGCTGCAGGGCCACGCCTGACTCTGCTGCTCTGCAGGGGAAGGGAGAGGCTGCACTGGGCAGTGCCAGGGAGAGGAGAACAATGGACCCTTGCTTATACGAGTCCCCACAGTGTCACAATGCTCTCCACGGTTCCATGAGGCCCTGCAGTGTCACAATGTGCCCTGGGTTCCATGGAGCCCCACAGTGTCACAATGTGCCCTGGGTTCCATGGAGCCCCCCAGTGTCACAATGTCCCCCTGGTTACCCGGGGCCCCACAGTGTCACAATGTCCCCCTGGTTACACGGGGCCCCACAGTGTCACAATGTCCCCCTGGTTACACGGGGCCCCACAGTGTCACAATGTCCCCCTGGTTACACGGGGCCCTGCAGTGTCACAATGTGCCCTGGGTACACGGGGTCCCCCAGTGTCACAATGTCCCCCTGGTTACACGGGGCCCCGCAGTGTCACAATGTCCCCCTGGTTACACGGGGCCCCACAGTGTCACAATGTCCCCTTGGTTCTGTGGGGCTGCAGTGTCAGTTCTGCGGGTGGGCACGCTCAGCACCAAAGACACAGACACCAACTGAAGGGATTGTGGGATTTTTATGATGCACAAGTGCAAAGAATTACAAAAGGATAAGCTCAACAAAGGACATAATCATTGGCAAAGAATGACAAAAGCAGCTCAGCAATGCACCCAATCATGACCACCAAAGACTGCCTGCAGTGATTTAGAAAGATCCAGCACCAGTTCCCCTCAGACTTTACCATCAGCCACATCCACACGTCAGCTGGGGAAGCTGTCCCAGCCCAGGACTGCAGAGCCACTCCCGGACACTGGGAATTGCTGCAGGTGCCTCCAGCCACAGGTGAGGCTTCCACCCTGGCTGTGAGAGGGCGCAGCTTTGATAGTGCTGAATGAACAAACTGACAGCACTTCTAGTGTGGCAACATCTGCTTTCATTCTCCTGTTTGCTTCCTCCCAAAGCCTGGCCAGGGCCCAAGGAGGAACCAAAGGAGGTGGCTTTGATCCTACAGCCCCAAACAAAGCCAGATGGGGCCTTGTCCAGCTTCTAAATACAGAAAGGTCAATCCATATTTCGCCAATGCACAGATACAGAGTCCATATTGCTAATAATGATTCATTAATGAGCAGATACAAATACAACATTTGGTTGCAAGGTTCATCTAGAGGACAGCTTTGGCTCAGGGCTGCTGGTCAGGCCTCGGTACTTCCATCAGTGCTTTGACCTAGAGATGAATTCCAGCCTTCACAACAAGTCTTTCAATAACAGAGGCTTAGATGTAGGTATTAGGCATAAATGCATCACCTCTTGTTCTTCAATTAAGAGCTGTTCAAGTTCACTCCTCAGAGCTATAATTTGCATTCCTTTGAAGCTAGGCCAAATCAGTTGCTGTTCTCTATGGTATTGATCAAATCCCCATTTCTTTCTTGAGGCTGTGTCTCTTTTTAGACAAGTCTCAATGCACCATTTCCCAGCACAGTGTCACAACAACTCTAACATGGAATCATAACACACCATGTGCTCTCACTGCAATGATTGCAGGGACTGCCACAAATGCATTGCACAGCAGCCTCCAATTTGGCAGCCATGGAGCCAATGCCACCAAGAAGGATTTTCTTCTTTCTGCCACACTTCCTTCTGCTGCTCTTTCTATCGAGGTGATTCCTGATTGCTGGAATTCAAACCCAGCACTGATAGAAGTCCAACATTCCTGTCCTCTAATGGCCCAGGTTCCTCCTTGGCCAGCAAGCAGATAATCCAAGGCCATGTGGTTCTGTAGAGTCCCCATTGGTGTTTGTTGGAGCTGACAGGATGTGCTGTTGGATATTTAATGGCATCATTTGCTGCTGCTTCTAATAATCAATTTAGCTCATTAATGTAAACTCCATAGAAGGAGGCAGCACACCCAGGGCACAGGCTGAACCAGAATCTTTGCCTTTCTGACACCAAAGGCACTCTTTGGGTGGCAAATGTTCTCTTGGCCCCAGCTCTTCCCTGGGCTTGTTGCTGAAGGAGCCTAAGCAGTGGCCCTGTGGCTGGGAGTGCTGTGACAGTGGTACTGAGCAGCTCCAGCACTCCGAGTTCTAGTGACATTGGGAGTGATGGCAAAGCACAGAAACCCTCTCACATCGTGGCCTCTAACTACAGCAGGGCTCAGTTTCTCCTGCAGGGAAATCTTCCTGAATCCTGTCCAATTGATAATTGCATTCCTTTGTTCCACAGCACAGTTTCCTTGAACTGTCCCTGCACTGACTCCATTGTGAGTCAGAGCCCATTGACAGAGCTCAGCCCATCCTGTGGGGTGGGCCCTCCAAGGGAATCCCATTCCTCACAACATCAGTTCCGAACACATCCAGCAATTATTAATTATCTTTAGTATTTTGGCTGCTTTGATCTTTAAATTTTCAGGAGAATTTTCATGTCTAATCCCTTGGTGAAAGTCTAGAGGTGCCTTTGGTGAACAAAGATTCTGGTTGACTCTCAAGGTACAATTTACAGACATCAGCAGTACTTTGGTGACACAGTAATTCATTCTTTCTCCTCAGTCTCATTCAGGGTAGGAACAATAATTCTGCTGTCCATGGAGCTGGCACCTTTTCAGTTCCAGAATAATGTCCCCAAGGTCCTTTGCTGTTCAGCTTTACCCACAGCAGTGTCTGTGGCTAACAAGGCTTGGTGGGGTCCTTTCCCCTTTGGCTGCAGAGGTGCCGGGTCCCAGTCCCTGAGGGGCACCTGGCTCTGGCTTCGAATTGGTGTGGAAGTCCCTCAGTGTCACATCAGCCTGCCCATGGAGCCCCCTGGATCAGAGCATTTTCCAAAGGCACCGTGGGGGCAAACAGGGAGATTTGGTCTGGCAGGATCTGTAAAACAATATCCCATAACATCCACTCCTTCTGCCATAGAACACTTTGCTGCAGGGACACATTCCCATCGTTCCTGCCCAGCTTTCAGGATTCAGACAGTGCTGTCTTTCCCCAGAGCTGTTCCTTCACCTGGCTCGGGAGGGCCCTTTGGCCTCTGCACCCACACTCTGGCTGCATTATTAGGACTGCTGGATCCAAACCCTTTATCTCCACCAACAGTGGTGATTTGAGGTGCATCTCCTTTTACAATTGTTTTTAAAACTGCAATATCAATAATTGTGCTACCCTGCCATGGGGTTGAATAATCAAATCTTGTTCACTGTTATTTAACAGGATTACTTTAATTTCTCCTTGA
>JAVTVJ010003361.1:0-13346 GCA_034509425.1 Eopsaltria australis
TTGGTCTGTTTTGTGTTCATTTTTAGGGCTATTTTTGGGTCATTTTTGGGCCATTTCTGGGTCATTTTTGGGGCTATTTTTAAGCTTTTTTGTGTCATTTTCAGGTTATTTTTGGAGGTATTTGGGTCTATTTTTGGGCCATTTTTTGTCCAATTTTTACGTCATTTTTGGGTCATTTATGGAGGGATTTTTTGGTCATTTTTTGGTCGTTCATGGGGCCTGTTAGGGGCTAGTTTTTGGGCTATTTTTGAGTCATTTTCATGTTATTTTTGCGTCATTTTTTGGTCCATTTTTTGGTCATTTTTTAGGCCATTTTTGGAGACATTTGGGGCCATTTCTGGGCCATTTTTGGGCCATTTTTCTGTCATTGTTTTGGATATTTTTAGATATGTGGGGCTTTTTGGGGTTTTTGGGCTATTTTTGGTCATTTTTGGCTATTTTGGTTTTTGGTCATTTTGGGTGGTTTGGATGAAATTTTTGGCATGTTATTGGACACTTTTTAGTATTTTGGGGTCGCCTCACACTTTGGAGTCATTTATGAGTCTTTTTGAGTCGATTTCTGGCATTCGGGGCATTTAGGGCATAATTTGGTAATTTGATTCATTTTTTGAGTCTATTTGGGGCTTATTTTTGGGTCATTTTTGGGCCATTTTTGGGCTATTTCTTGGTCTTTTTTGCGCCACTATCGGGGCCATTTTTGTGGCCATTTCAGGGCCATTTTTGGGTCATTTACGGGGGAATTTTTGAGGTATTTTTGGGTCATTTTTGTGCTTTTGGGGCTTTTTTGGGTCATTTCTGGGTCATTTTTGGGTATTTTGGGGCTTTTTGAGATTTTGGTGTTTTTGGGCTGTTATGGCTTATTTTTGGTCATCTTTAGGCATTTCTGTGATTTTTGGGTTATTTTTGGGGCCATTTTCCATCATTTTGGGAACCTAATTTTTGTGGTTACATCCGGGCACTGCGGCGGCCATTTTGGTAGTTCGGGACCAATTGCGCATGCGCCGAGTACATCCAGGTACTGCGGCGGCCATTCTGGTAGTACAGGGATTACTGAGCATGCGCGGAGTACATCCGGGTACTGCGGCGGCCATTTTGGTAATTCAGGGCCTACTGAGCATGCGCGGAGTACATCCGGGTACTGCGGCGGCCATTTTGGTAGTTCGAGTCTATTTTGGACTTAATTTTGGGTCATTTTTGGGTCTTTTTTGGGCAATTTCAGGGGCTATTTTGGAGCCATTTTTGAGCCATTTTTGGATCATTGTTTTGGGCCATTTTTAGGTCAATTTTGGGGCCATTTTTGAGCCATTTCTGGGTCATTTTGTGGGGCTGTTTTAAAGGCTATTTTTGGTGCAATTTCTGGGTCATTTATTGGGGATGTTTTGCATCATTTTACAGCCAATTTTGGGTCATTTTTGGGCCATTTTTGGGGCCCTTTTAGGGCCTTTTTTGGGTCATTTTTGAGCGTTTTGGGTTAGTTTTGGACTATTTCTGGGTGAGTTTGAGAGCTTTTTGGGCCGTTTTCGGTATTTTGAGTATTTTGGGCGATTTATGGCCATATTGGGTATTTTGGGTCTTTTTGGTGCTTTTTTGGGCATTTTTCAGTATTTAGGCGGAATTTTGGGTTTTATTACGGCCCATTTGGCATGTTTGGAGGCATTTTAGGCCATTTTGGGGACATTTTTGGGTCATTTTTGGGTCATTTTTAGGCAATTTTTGGGTCATTTTGGGGGCCTTTTAGGGGCTATTTTTGGGGCCTTTTAGGGTCTATTTTTGGGGCAATTTTTGGGCCATTTTGGGTCATTTTTAGGTCATTTCTTGGGGCTATTTCGAGCCTTGTTTGGGGTCATTTATAGGGGAAATTTTAGATCATTTTATGGCCAATTTTGAGTCATTTTAGGGCCATTCTTGGGGCCATTTTTGGGGCCATTTATGGTGCTATTTTGGGATCATTTTGGGTCATTTTTGTGTTTATCTTTCCGTCATTTTTGAGCATTTTTTGGGTAATTTTAGGGCCATTTTTGTGTCATTTAGGGCACTATTTTTGGGCCATTTTGGGGTGATTTTTAGGGCTATTTTTGGGTAATTTTTGAGCCATTTTTGGGGCTATTCTGGGCCTATTTGTGGGTCATTTTTAAGGCCATTTTTAGGGCCATTTTCAGAGCCATTTTGGGCCCACTTTTGAGTCATTTTTTGGTCATTTTTAGGGCCAGTTTTGGGTCAATTTGGGGCCATTTTTGGGTCATTTTTTAGGCCATTTTGGGGCTATTTTTTGGCCATTTTGGGTCATATATGAGGCTATTTTTGGTCGTTGTTTTGGGCCATTTTTGGTCAATTTTGAGGCCATTTTAGAGTCATTTTTGGGGTGAATTTTTGGTCATTTATGGCCAGTTTTGTAACCATTTTACGGCCATTTTTGGGTCATTTTTGGATAAATGTTAAGGTCTATTTTGGGGTCATTTTTGGGCCAATTTTTGGGTATTTTTGGACCATTTCTGGGGCCATTTTTTTGTCAATTTTGCGGCCATTTTTGCGGCCATTTTTGGGTCACTTTTGGGCCAATTTTTGGGTCATTTTTGGACCACTTATGGGGCCATTTTTTTGTCAATTTTGGACTATTTTGGGGCCACTTTGGGGTTCATTTTTGGGGCCACCTTCGGAGCCATTTTGGGCCCATTCTTGGGTCTTCTTTTGGTCATTTTCGGGGCCATTTCTGATTCATTTTCGGGGCCATTTCTTGGCAAATTTTGGGGCCATATTCGGGGGCATATCGTTGCCATTTTTTGGGTCATTTATGGGCCCTTCTTGAGTCTTTTTTGGGATATTTTTTTGGTCATTTTTGGGAGCGTTCTGTTTTTGGTCATGTTCTTAGGGCTGTTTTTGGGTCATTTTGCATTTCTGGTCATTTTTGGGGCTATTTTTAAGCTTTTTGTTATCATTTTCAGGTTATTTTTTGAGTATTTGGGTCTTTTTTGAGGCATTCTATTGTTCAATTTTTACGTCATTTGTTGGGTCATTTATGGTGGATTTTGGTCATTTTTGGTCGTCAGGGGCTTTTTGGGCTATTTTTGAGTCATTTTCATGTTATTTTTGCGTCATTTTTTGGTCCATTTTTTGGTCATTTTTTAGGCCATTTTTGGAGACATTTGGGGCCATTTCTGGGCCATTTTTGGGGCATTTTTCTGTCATTGTTTTGGATCATTTTTAGATCATTTGTGGGCCATTTTTGGGGTTTTTTTGGGGGCTATTTTTTGGTCATTTTTAGGCTATTTTTGGATCATTCTTGGGTCATATTTGGGTGTGTTTTTTGATGAATTTTTGGGCATGTTTTGGCAATTTTTAAGCTATTTTGGGGTCACTTTTGGGTCCATTTATGGAGTCATTTTTGGAGTCATTTCTGGGCCATTTTCGGGGCCATTTAGGGCCCATATTTGGGTCAATTTCTGATTCATTTTTTTGAGTCTATTTTGGGCTTATTTTTGGGTCATTTTTGGGCCATTTTTGGGCTATTTCTTGGTCTTTTTTGCGCCACTATCGGGGCCATTTTTGTGGCCATTTCAGGGCCATTTTTGGGTCATTTACGGGGGAATTTTTGAGGTCATTTTTGGGTCTTTTTTGTGGCCTTTTGGGGGCTTTTTTGGGTCATTTCTGGGTCATTTTTGGGTCATCTTTGGGGCTATTTTTGAGTAATTTTTGGGTCGTTTTTGGGGCCTTTTATGGGCTATTTTTGAGTCATCTTTAGGGCCATTTCTGTGCCTTTTTGGGTAATTTTTGGGGCCATTTCTCCATCATTTTTGGGGACATTTTTGTGTGTACATCCGGGCACTGCGGCGGCCATTTTGGTAGTTCGGGACCAAGTGCGCATGCGCCGAGTACATCCGGGCACTGCGGCGGCCATTTTGGTAGTTCGGGACCAATTGCGCATGCGCCGAGTACATCCGGGTACTGGGGCGGCCATTTTGGTAGTTCGGGACCAAGTGCGCATGCGCCGAGTACATCCGGGTACTGCGGCGGCCATTTTGGTAGTTCGAGTCTATTTTTGGCTTAATTTTGGGTCATTTTTGGGTCTTTTTTGGGCAATTTCAGGGGCTATTTTGGAGCCATTTTTGAGCCATTTTTGGATCATTGTTTTGGGCATTTTTAGGTCAATTTTGGGGCCATTTTTGAGCCATTTCTGGGTCATTTTTTGGGGCTGTTTTAAAGGCTATTTTTGGTGCAATTTCTGGGTCATTTATTGGGGATGTTTTGCATCATTTTACAGCCAATTTTGGGTCATTTTTGGGCCATTTTTGGGGCCCTTTTAGGGCCTTTTTTGGGTCATTTTTGAGCGTTTTTTGGGTCTAGTTTTAGGATATTCTGTGATTTTCGTTTGAGAGCTTTTTGGGCCGTATTTGGGTCAATTTTTGAGTCATTTTTGGGCGATTTATGGGCCATTTTGGGGTGATTTTTGGGTCTTTTTTTGGGCTATTTTGGGCCTATTTTTCTGTGATTTATAGGCGGAATTTTGGGTTATTTTACGGCCCATTTTGGCTCATTTTGGAGGCCATTTTTAGGGCCATTTTGGGGCTTTTTTTGGGTCAATTTTGGGCCAATTTTTGGGTTATTTTTGGCCCATTTTGGGGGCCTTTTAGGGGCTATTTTTAGGGCCTTTTAGGGTCTATTTTTTGGGCAATTTGGGATTTGGTATTTTAGGTCTTTCTGGGGGGCTATTTGAGCCTTGTTTGGGGTATTTATAGGGGAACATTTTAGATCATTTTATGGCCATTTTGAGTCATTTTTAGGGCATTTTGGGGCATTTTTGGGCATTTATGGTGCTATTTTGGGCTCATTTTGGGTCATTTTTGTGTTTATCTTTCCGTCATTTTTGAGCCATTTTTTGGTAATTTTAGGGCCATTTTTGTGTCATTTAGGGCACTATTTTTGGGCCATTTTGGGGTGATTTTTAGGGCTATTTTTGGGTAATTTTTGAGCCATTTTTGGGGCTATTCTGGGCCTATTTTTGGGTCATTTTTAAGGGCATTTTTAGGGCCATTTTCAGAGCCATTTTGGGCCCACTTTTGAGTCATTTTTTGGTCATTTTTAGGGCCAGTTTTGGGTCAATTTGGGGCCATTTTTGGGTCATTTTTGAGGCCATTTTGGGGCTATTTTTGGGCCATTTTTGGTCATATATGAGGCTTTTTTTGGTCGTTGTTTTGGGCCATTTTTGGTCAATTTTGAGGCCATTTTAGAGTCATTTTTGGGGTGAATTTTTGGTCATTTTATGGCCAGTTTTGTAACCATTTTACGGCCATTTTTGGGTCATTTTTGGATAAATGTTAAGGTCTATTTGGGGGTCATTTTTGGGCCAATTTTTGGGTTATTTTTGGACCATTTCTGGGGCCATTTTTTTGTCAATTTTGCGGCCATTTTTGCGGCCATTTTTGGGTCACTTTTGGGCCAATTTTTGGGTCATTTTTGGACCAATTATGGGGCCATTTTTTTGTCAATTTTGGACTATTTTTGGGCCACTTTGGGGTTCATTTTTGGGGCCACCTTCGGAGCCATTTTGGGCCCATTCTTGGGTCTTTTTTTGGTCATTTTCGGGGCCATTTCTGATTCATTTTCGGGGCCATTTCTTGGCCAATTTTGGGGCCATATTCGGGGGCATATCGTTGCCATTTTTTGGGTCATTTATGGGCCCTTCTTGAGTCTTTTTTGGGATATTTTTTTGGTCATTTTTTGGCTGTTTTTTGGTCATTTTTAGGGCTATTTTTGGGTCATTTTTGGGCCATTTCTGGGTCATTTTTGGGGCTATTTTAAGCTTTTTTGTGTCATTTTCAGGTTATTTTTGGAGGTATTTTGGGTCTATTTTTGGGCCATTTTTTGTCCAATTTTTACGTCATTTTTGGGTCATTTATGGAGGGATTTTTTGGTCATTTATTGGTCGTTCATGGGGCCTTTTAGGGGCTATTTTTTGGGCTATTTTTGAGTCATTTTCATGTTATTTTTGCGTCATTTTTTGGTCCATTTTTTTGTCATTTTTTAGGCCATTTTTGGAGACATTTGGGGCCATTTCTGGGCCATTTTTGGGCCATTTTTCTGTCATTGTTTTGGATAATTTTTAGATCATTTGTGGGCCATTTTTTGGGTTTTTTTGGGGGCTATTTTTTTGTCATTTTTAGGCTATTTTTGGATCATTCTTGGGTCATCTTTGGGTGTGTTTTTGGATGAATTTTTGGGCATGTTTTGGCATTTTTTAAGCTATTTTGGGGTCACTTTTGGGTCCATTTATGGAGTCATTTTTGGAGTCATTTCTGGGCCATTTTCGGGGCCATTTAGGGCCCATATTTGGGTCAATTTCTGATTCATTTTTTGAGTCTATTTGGGCTTATTTTTGGGTCATTTTTGGGCCATTTTTGGGCTATTTCTTGGTCTTTTTTGCGCCACTATCGGGGCCATTTTTGTGGCCATTTCAGGGCCATTTTTGGGTCATTTACGGGGGAATTTTTGAGGTATTTTTGGGTCATTTTTGTGACATTTTGGGGCTTTTTGGGTCATTTCTGGGTCATTTTTGGGTCATCTTTGGGGTATTTTGGTAATTTTTGGGTGTTTTTGGGGCCTTTTATGGGTATTTTTTGAGTCATTTTAGGGCATTTTGTGCTTTTATGGTCATTTTGGGGCATTTTCTCCATCATTTTGGGCATTTGTGTGTACAATCGGGCTGCCGGGGCATTTTGGTAGTTAGGGACCTAATTGCGCATGCGCGAGTAATCGGGTATGCGGGCCATTTATGGTAGTTTCAGGGATTACTGAGCATAGCGAGGGTACATCGGGTTAATGCGGCGCATTTTGGTAATCAGGCTATGACTGCGCGGAGTAATCGGGGCTGCGGCGGCCATTTTGTAGTTCGAGCTATTTTGGGTCATTTTTGGGTCTTTTTTGGGCAATTTCAGGGGCTATTTTGGAGCCATTTTTGAGCCATTTTTGGATCATTGTTTTGGGCCATTTTTAGGTCAATTTTGGGGCCATTTTGGAGCCATTTCTGGGTCATTTTTTGGGGCTGTTTTAAAGGCTATTTTGGGTGCAATTTCTGGGTCATTTATTGGGGATGTTTTGCATCATTTTACAGCCAATTTTGGGTCATTTTTGGGCCATTTTTGGGGCCCTTTTAGGGCCTTTTTTGGGTCATTTTTGAGCCGTTTTTGGGTCTAATTTTAGGACTATTTCTGGGTGATTTTCGGAGAGCTTTTGGGCCCGTATTTGGGTCAATTTTTGAGTCATTTTTGGGCGATTTATGGGCCATTTTGGGGTGATTTTGGGTCATTTTTTGGGCTATTTTGGGCCTATTTTTCAGTGATTTATAGGCGGAATTTTGGGTTATTTTACGGCCCATTTCGGCTCATTTTGGAGGCCATTTTTAGGGCCATTTTGGGGCTATTTTTGGGTCAATTTTGGCAATTTTTTTTGGGTTATTTTTGGACACTTATGGGGCATTTTTGTAATTTTGGACTATTTTTGGGGCCACTTTGGGGTTCATTTTTGGGGCCACCTTCGGAGCCATTTTGGGCCCATTCTTGGGTCTTTTTTTGGTCATTTTCGGGGCCATTTCTGATTCATTTTCGGGGCCATTTCTTGGCCAATTTTGGGGCCATATTCGGGGGCATATCGTTGCCATTTTTTGGGTCATTTATGGGCCCTTCTTGAGTCTTTTTTGGGATATTTTTTTTGGTCATTTTTGGGCTGTTTTTTGGTCATTTTTAGGGCTATTTTTGGGTCATTTTTGGGCCATTTCTGGGTCATTTTTGGGGCTATTTTTAAGCTTTTTTGTGTCATTTTCAGGTTATTTTTGGAGGTATTTTGGGTCTATTTTTGGGCCATTTTTTGTCCAATTTTTACGTCATTTTTGGGTCATTTATGGAGGGATTTTTTGGTCATTTTTTTGGTCGTTCATGGGGCCTTTTAGGGGCTATTTTTTGGGCTATTTTTGAGTCATTTTCATGTTATTTTTGCGTCATTTTTTGGTCCATTTTTTGGTCATTTTTTAGGCCATTTTTGGAGACATTTGGGGCCATTTCTGGGCCATTTTTGGGCCATTTTTCTGTCATTGTTTTGGATCATTTTTAGATCATTTGTGGGCCATTTTTGGGGTTTTTTTGGGGGCTATTTTTTGGTCATTTTTAGGCTATGTTTGGATCATTCTTGGGTCATCTTTGGGTGTGTTTTTGGATGAATTTTTGGGCATGTTTTGGCAATTTTTAAGCTATTTTGGGGTCACTTTTGGGTCCATTTATGGAGTCATTTTTGGAGTCATTTCTGGGCCATTTTCGGGGCCATTTAGGGCCCATATTTGGGTCAATTTCTGATTCATTTTTTGAGTCTATTTTGGGCTTATTTTTGGGTCATTTTTGGGCCATTTTTGGGCTATTTCTTGGTCTTTTTTGCGCCACTATCGGGGCCATTTTTGTGGCCATTTCAGGGCCATTTTTGGGTCATTTACGGGGGAATTTTTGAGGTCATTTTTGGGTCATTTTTGTGGCCTTTTGGGGGCTTTTTTGGGTCATTTCTGGGTCATTTTTGGGTCATCTTTGGGGCTATTTTTGAGTAATTTTTGGGTCGTTTTTGGGGCCTTTTATGGGCTATTTTTGAGTCATCTTTAGGGCCATTTCTGTGCCTTTTTGGGTCATTTTTGGGGCCATTTCTCCATCATTTTTGGGGACATTTGTGTGTACATCCGGGCACTGCGGCGGCCATTTTGGTAGTTCGGGACCAATTGCGCATGCGGCGAGTACATCCGGGTACTGCGGCGGCCATTCTGGTAGTTCAGGGATTACTGAGCATGCGCGGAGTACATCCGGGTACTGCGGCGGCCATTTTGGTAATTCAGGGCCTACTGAGCATGCGCCGAGTACATCCGGGTACTGCGGCGGCCATTTTGGTAGTTCGAGTCTATTTTGGGCTTAATTTTGGGTCATTTTTGGGTCTTTTTTGGGCAATTTCAGGGGCTATTTTGGAGCCTTTTTTGAGCCATTTTTGGATCTTTGTTTTGGGCCATTTTTAGGTCAATTTTGGGGCCATTTTTGAGCCATTTCTGGGTCATTTTTTGGGGCTGTTTTAAAGGCTATTTTTGGTGCAATTTCTGGTCATTTATTGGGGATGTTTTGCATCATTTTACAGCCAATTTTGGGTCATTTTTGGGCCATTTTTGGGGCCCTTTTAGGGCCTTTTTTGGTTCATTTTTGAGCCGTTTTTGGGTCTAGTTTTAGGACTATTTCTTGGTGATTTTCGGAGAGCTTTTGGGCCCGTATTTGGGTCAATTTTTGAGTCATTTTTGGGCGATTTATGGGCCATTTTGGGGTGATTTTTGGGTCATTTTTTGGGCTATTTTGTGCCTATTTTTCAGTGATTTATAGGCGGAATTTTTGGTTATTTTACGGCCCATTTTGGCTCATTTTGGAGGCCATTTTTAGGGCCATTTTGGGGCTATTTTTGGGTCAATTTTGGGCCAATTTTTGGGTTATTTTTGGAGCATTTTGGGGGCCTTTTAGGGGCTATTTTTAGGGCCTTTTAGGGTCTATTTTTTGGGCAATTTTTGGGCCATTTTGGGTCATTTTTAGGTCATTTCTTGGGGCTATTTCGAGCCTTGTTTGGGGTCATTTATATGGGGAAATTTAGATTATTTTAATGGCATTTTGAGGCATTTTTAGGGCCATTCTGGGGGCCATTTTTGGGGCCATTTATGGTGCTATTTTGGGATCATTTTGGGTCATTTTTGTGTTTATCTTTCCGTCATTTTTGAGCCATTTTAGGGTAATTTTAGGGCCATTTTTGTGTCATTTAGGGCACTATTTTTGGGCCATTTTGGGGTGATTTTTAGGGCTATTTTTGGGTAATGTTTGAGCCATTTTTGGGGCTATTCTGGGCCTATTTTTGGGTCATTTTTAAGGCCATTTTTAGGGCCATTTTCAGAGCCATTTTGGGCCCACTTTTGAGTCATTTTTTGGTCATTTTTAGGGCCAGTTTTGGGTCAATTTGGGGCATTTTTTGGGTCATTTTTGAGGCCATTTTGGGGCTATTTTTGGGCCATTTTGGGTCATATATGAGGCTATTTTTGGTCGTTGTTTTGGGCCATTTTTGGTCAATTTTGAGGCCATTTTAGAGTCATTTTTGGGGTGAATTTTTGGTCATTTTATTGCCAGTTTTGTAACCATTTTACGGCCATTTTTGGGTCATTTTTTGATAAATGTTAAGGTCTATTTTGGGGTCATTTTTGGGCCAATTTTTGGGTTATTTTTGGACCATTTCTGGGGCCATTTTTTTGTCAATTTTGCGGCCATTTTTGCGGCCATTTTTGGGTCACTTTTGGGCCAATTTTTGGGTCATTTTTGGACCACTTATGGGGCCATTTTTTTGTCAATTTTGGACTATTTTGGGGCCACTTTGGGGTTCATTTTTGGGGCCACCTTCGGAGCCATTTTGGGCCCATTCTTGGGTCTTTTTTTGGTCATTTTCGGGGCCATTTCTGATTCATTTTCGGGGCCATTTCTTGGCCAATTTTGGGGCCATATTCGGGGGCATATCGTTGCCATTTTTTGGGTCATTTATGGGCCCTTCTTGAGTCTTTTTTTGGATATTTTTTTGGTCATTTTTGGGCTGTTTTTTGGTCATTTTTAGGGCTATTTTTGGGTCATTTTTGGGCCATTTCTGGGTCATTTTTGGGGCTATTTTTAAGCTTTTTTGTGTCATTTTCAGGTTATTTTTGGAGGTATTTTGGGTCTATTTTTGGGCCATTTTTTGTCCAATTTTTACGTCATTTTTGGGTCATTTATGGAGGGATTTTTTGGTCATTTTTTGGTCGTTCATGGGGCCTTTTAGGGGCTATTTTTTGGGCTATTTTTGAGTCATTTTCATGTTATTTTTGCGTCATTTTTTGGTCCATTTTTTGGTCATTTTTTAGGCCATTTTTGGAGACATTTGGGGCCATTTCTGGGCCATTTTTGGGCCATTTTTCTGTCATTGTTTTGGATCATTTTTAGATCATTTGTGGGCCATTTTTGGGGTTTTTTTGGGGGCTATTTTTTGGTCATTTTTAGGCTATTTTTGGATCATTCTTGGGTCATCTTTGGGTGTGTTTTTGGATGAATTTTTGGGCATGTTTTGGCAATTTTTAAGCTATTTTGGGGTCACTTTTGGGTCCATTTATGGAGTCATTTTTGGAGTCATTTCTGGGCCATTTTCGGGGCCATTTAGGGCCCATATTTGGGTCAATTTCTGATTCATTTTTTGAGTCTATTTTGGGCTTATTTTTGGGTCATTTTTGGGCCATTTTTGGGCCATTTCTTGGTCTTTTTTGCGCCACTATCGGGGCCATTTTTGTGGCCATTTCAGGGCCATTTTTGGGTCATTTACGGGGGAATTTTTGAGGTCATTTTTGGGTCATTTTTGTGGCCTTTTGGGGGCTTTTTTGGGTCATTTCTGGGTCATTTTTTGGTCATCTTTGGGGCTATTTTTGAGTAATTTTTGGGTCGTTTTTGGGGCCTTTTATGGGCTATTTTTGAGTCATCTTTAGGGCCATTTCTGTGCCTTTTTGGGTCATTTTTGGGGCCATTTCTCCATCATTTTTGGGGACATTTGTGTGGTACATCCGGGCACTGCGGCGGCCATTTTAGTTCGTTGCGCATGTACATCCGGGACGGGACCAAGTGCGCATGCGCCGAGTACATCCGGGCACTGCGGCGGCCATTCTTGGTAAGTTCGGGACCAATGCGCATGCGCCGAGTACATCCGGGTACTGCGGCGGCCATTTTGGTAGTTCGGCTCTGAGCATGAGGGCGAGTACATCGGGCATGCGGCGGCCATTTTTGGTAGTTCGGGCAATTGGCATTAGCGCGAGTACATCCGGGTACTGCGGGGCCATTTTGGTCGTTCGGGACGCAATTGCGCATAGCGCGAGTACATCCGGCACTGCGGCGGCATTTTTGATAGTTCGGGAGCAAGTGGATGCGCGGAGTAATCCGGGCACTGCGGCGGCATCTTGGTAGTTCGGGCAAGTGCGCATGGCGAGTAATCGCGGGTACTGCGGCGGCCATTTTGGTAGTTCGGGACCAATTGCGCATGCGCGGAGTACATCCGGGCACTGCGGCGGCCATCTTGGTAGTTCGGGCCCAATTGCGCATGCGCCGAGTACATCCGGGCACTGCGGCGGCCATTTTGGTAGTTCGGGACCAAGTGCGCATGCGCCGAGTACATCCGGGCACTGCGGCGGCCATCTTGGTAGTTCGGGACCAAGTGCGCATGCGCCGATTACATCCGGGCACTGCGGCGGCCATTTTGGTAGTTTAGGGATTACTGAGCATGCGCGGAGTACATCCGGGTACTGCGGCGGCCATTTTGGTAGTTCGAGTCTATTTTGGGCTTAATTTTGGGTCATTTTTGGGTCTTTTTTGGGCAATTTCAGGGGCTATTTGGAGCCATTTTTGAGCCATTTTTGGATCATTGTTTTGGGCCATTTTTAGGTCAATTTTGGGGCCATTTTTGAGCCATTTCTGGGTCATTTTTTGGGGCTGTTTTAAAGGCTATTTTTGGTGCAATTTCTGGGTCCTTTATTGGGGATGTTTTGCATCATTTTACAGCCAATTTTGGGTCATTTTTGGGCCATTTTTGGGGCCCTTTTAGGGCCTTTTTTGGGTCAATTTTGAGCCGTTTTTGGGTCTATTTTTAGGACTATTTCTGGGTGATTTTCGGAGAGCTTTTGGGCCCGTATTTGGGTCAATTTTTGAGTCATTTTTGGGCGATTTATGGGCCATTTTGGGGTGATTTTTGGGTCATTTTTTGGGCTATTTTGGGCCTATTTTTCCGTGATTTATAGGCGGAATTTGGGGTTATTTTACGGCCCATTTTGGCTCATTTTGGAGGCCATTTTTAGGGCCATTTTGGGGCTATTTTTGGGTCAATTTTGGGCCAATTTTTGGGTTATTTTTGGACCATTTTGGGGGCCTTTTAGGGGCTAATTTTAGGGCCTTTTAGGGTCTAATTTTTGGGCAATTTTTGGGCCATTTTGGGTCATTTTTAGGTCATTTCTTGGGGCTATTTCGAGCCTTGTTTGGGGTCATTTATAGGGGAAATTTTAGATCATTTATGGCCAATTTTGAGTCATTTTTAGGGCCATTCTTGGGGCCATTTTTGGGGCCATTTATGGTGCTATTTTGGGATCATTTTGGGTCATTTTTGTGTTTATCTTTCCGTCATTTTTGAGCCATTTTTGGGTAATTTTAGGGCCATTTTTGTGTCATTTAGGGCACTATTTTTGGGCCATTTTGGGTGGATTTTTAGGGCTATTTTTGGGTAATTTTTGAGCCATTTTTGGGGCTATT
>JAVTVJ010003362.1:0-46211 GCA_034509425.1 Eopsaltria australis
GGAGCAGGAGGAGCAGGAGGAGCAGGAGGAGCAGGAGGAGCAGGAGGAGCAGGAGGAGCAGGAGGAGCAGGAGCAGGAGGAGCAGGAGCAGGAGGAGCAGGAGGAGCAGGAGGAGGAGCAGGAGGAGGAGGAGGAGGAGGAGCAGGAAGCAAAAAAACCCCACAAAAAATCCGTGAGCAAAGTGTGGCGCAAACACGCGCAGGTGACACGGGTGAGGTCACGGGATCGGGGAGGGGATTGTCCCCTGCTCCCTAAATTACCTCCCTAAATTCGATCCTAAAGTTAGACCCCGATTTTTTTTGGGGGGGTCTCCCCCAATTTTGGGGTCTCCCCGAATTTTCCTGCCTTTCTCCCCCAGTGGATGCAGAACGCGGCCAAATTTGGGGGTACCCCAAAAACAGCTGCTGGCAGGTACAGGGGGAGGGGTGGGATTTGGGGTTTTTTCAGGAATTTTAGGGGATTTTGGGGCTCCCAGGGGAGATTTTGGGGGGAGCTGGGGGTTCCTGAGGAGTTTTGGGGGGGATTTGGGGGTATTTTGGGGGTTCCAGGGGGTCTTTGGGGGGATTTCAGGGGATTTGGGGGGCTTTAGTGGTTCCAGGCGAGATTCGGGGGGGATTTGGGGGTTCCTAGGGAGTTTTGGGGGGAATTTGGGGGTCTCAGGTGTTTTTGGGGGAGTCACAGAGGGGATTTTAGGGGTCCCAGGCAGGATTTGGGGGGAATTTGGGGGGATTTGGGGTTCATTGGAGTCCTACCCAGCACAGTGACCAGCGCCTTGGCCATTCACACAGGCATGGTGAAGATGGAGCAGGGCTGTTTTGGGGTCCCAGATGGGATTTTGGGGGGGGATTTTGGGGGAGTTTGGGGGATTTTGGGATCGTTGATGTCCTACCCAGCACGGTGACCAGTGCCTTGGCCGTCCTCACGGGCATGGTGAAGATGGAGCAGGGTTGTTTTGGGGGTCATAGAGGGGATTTTGCGGGGTCCCAGATGGGATTCTGGGGGTCCCAGATGGGATTTTGGGGGGATTTGGAGGGATTTTGGGGTTCATTGGTGTCCTACCCAGCACAGTGACCAGCGCCTTGGCCATCCTCACGGGCATGGTGAAGATGGAGCAGGGTTTTTTGGGGTCCCAGATGGGATTCTGGGGGTCCCAGGCAGGATTTTGGGGGTCCCAGATGGGATTTTGGGGGGAATTTGGGGGGATTTGGGGTTCATTGGTGTCGTACCCAGCACGGTGACCAGCGCCTTGGCTGTCCTCACGGGCACAGTGAAGATGGAGCAGGGTTTTTTGGGGGTCCCAGATGGGATTTTGCGGGGTCCCAGAGGGGATTTTGGGGGTCCCAGATGGGATTTTGGGGGGATTTGGAGGGATTTTGGGATCGTTGATGTCCTACCCAGCACGGTGACCAGCGCCTTGGCCGTCCTCACGGGCATGGTGAAGATGGAGCAGGGTTTTTTGGGGATTCCAGATGGGATTTTGCGGGGTCCCAGATGGGATTTTGGGGGTCCCAGAGGAGATTTTGGGATCATTGGTGTCGTACCCAGCACAGTGACCAGCGCCTCGGCCGTCCACATGGGCATGGTGAAGATGGAGCAGGGGTTTTTTGTGGGTCACAGAGGGGATTTTGGGGCTCCCAGGTGGTCTTTGGGGGGATTTCGGGGGTCCCAGAAGTGATTTTGGGGGGATTTGTGTCCTACCCAGCACGGTGACCAGCGCCTTGGCCGTCCTCACGGGCATGGTGAAGATGGAGCAGGGTTTTTTGGGGATTCCAGATGGGATTTTGCGGGGTCCCAGATGGGATTTTGGGGGTCCCAGAGGAGATTTTGGGATCATTGGTGTCGTACCCAGCACAGTGACCAGCGCCTCGGCCGTCCACATGGGCATGGTGAAGATGGAGCAGGGGTTTTTTGTGGGTCACAGAGGGGATTTTGGGGCTCCCAGGTGGTCTTTGGGGGGATTTCGGGGGTCCCAGAAGTGATTTTGGGGGGATTTGTGTCCTACCCAGCACGGTGACCAGCGCCTTGGCCGTCCTCACGGGCATGGTGAAGATGGAGCAGGGTTTTTTGGGGATTCCAGATGGGATTTTGCGGGGTCCCAGATGGGATTTTGGGGGTCCCAGAGGAGATTTTGGGATCATTGGTGTCGTACCCAGCACAGTGACCAGCGCCTCGGCCGTCCACATGGGCATGGTGAAGATGGAGCAGGGGTTTTTTGTGGGTCACAGAGGGGATTTTGGGGCTCCCAGGTGGTCTTTGGGGGGATTTCGGGGGTCCCAGAAGTGATTTTGGGGGGATTTGTGTCCTACCCAGCACGGTGACCAGCGCCTTGGCCGTCCTCACGGGCATGGTGAAGATGGAGCAGGTTACTCGCCCTCGTCGGGCCAGCCACCACGTCGCTGATGCTGTAATGGTCAGCTCGTTCGGCCGGGTGGAATCTCTCCGCTGGATCCTTTATCCGCAGGGCTGTGGGGGCGTCAAGCGGACAAACGGGGCTCCAGTGCCACCCCCCCGGGTGGCAGCAGGAGGGGATGCTCACTCTGCGGAGGCGGCCTTCCCCCGCCCCCACGCCCCGTTTTACCTCGTTTCTCCCCAAAATACAGGGCCGTCTGCTTGGGCGGGGGTTGGACCACTGGAGCGAGGAATCGTCTGGATCTTCCACCTGGCACTTGAGCACCACCGTGCCCCCGGCCACCACGGTCTCGTCCGACGTCGTGGGCTGGCTCTCTGTGCGTGGAGAGGGGGAGTCAGGGGTGTCACCTCCCTCCAGAGCGTCCCCAAGGAGCAGCGGTGTCCCCAAAAGCCACCTGAGCACGGCTCTGTGTGTCCCTGCTGGGTTTTTTTCCCCTGGGATCCCATTCCCCAGCAGGGGATCAGCCCTGCAGCAGCCACGGGGACAGGGGACGCTGCTGTCCCCACGGCCTGGAGGAGCCTGGCAGGAGCAGATCCCGGATCCAGGATTCAGCAGGAGAGCCTGGAGATGCCCGGCGAGGCCACCGAGCCCTGGGACCCCTGGCACTGGGATGCTCCATTCGCCACCTGAGCGGTGCCAATGTCCCCCTCCCGGTGTCACTCCTAAAGGGAAGGACTTGCTCCGTGTCCCTCCTGTTCCCTCAGCTCCTCCTCCTCCTTCCCTTCCTTCGGGCTCCTGGAGGAGCGGAGCAGCCCAAGGGCAGGGAAGAGCAGCTCCAGGATCAGATAACCCCCCACTGTCCCAAGGACAGCTATTTTTGGGAAGCTGCCGTGCCACAGGGACGAGGGGGACGCGGCACAATCCCCGGGCCCAGCAAATGGAGAGGGAGGGACACGGAGAGGGCTGGAAACACCTGAATTCCCTCATTTTTCCACGCAGAGAAGGTGAAAGGAAATTTATCCTTTTTCTCCCATCACAATCTCCCCAAAGCTGTCGCGGGAAGGTTTTGGAGGAGGGCAGGAGGACAAGGTTGCTGAGGTTTCCTGTTAAAGTCCAGGAAAGGCTGGATTCGCCCAAGGAAGGAATTTTTGGGAAGGAATTCCTGCCTGTGAGGGTGGGGAGGCCCTGGCACAGGGTGGAATTTCTGGAAGTGCCCAAGGCCAGGCTGGATGGGGCTTGGAACACCCTGGTGTAGTGGGAGGTGTCCCTGCCAGGGATGGGATCGGGATGGGATTGGGATGGCCTTTAAGGTCCTTTCAACCCAAACCATTCCGGGATTCCATAAATCCCTCCCTGCCCACTCCCGGGATTTCCAGAGAAGCCTCAAACTGGGATTAAAAACAGCACCCAGACCCCAGCAGCCTCCGCATCCCCAGCGCTCAGTTCCATCCTCGCTTCCCGAGTTTTTCCCTGCTCTTTGCTCTTCCCTGACTCCTCCCCGGCTCTCTCCAGGCCCCGGGCACAGCAGGAGCAGAGCAGGGACCAGGGGACACGTCCCTGTCACCCCCCCGGGGGCTGCGGTGAGGTGACAGCTCCGCTCCGCCCCGGGAATCCATCCCTCGGCTTGTTTTAATTTGGTTAATGAGCCTTTGTCCTGCTACACCGTAATTAGGGGGGATTAGGGCGCTCCAAGCCGCTGTTGTCCAAACTCCAGCTGAGGACAAGGGTGCGACACCCACGCAATTAACGCAATTAACACCCCGCCCCCGCCCTGGCCTCATTAAGGGATTAGCGTGGGGAGAGGTTAAACTCATCAAGGATGCTCAGGGGGACATCAGGGGGACATCAGGGGGACACCCCGGAGGGGACAGACCCCGCCTCACTCCGGGAGCCCTGTCCTGGGGGACACCATGGGGACACTTTGGAGGGGACAGACCCCTCCTCACTCCCCCAGGTACAGCCCTGGGGACACCATGGGGACACCTCGGAGGGGACAAACCCCTCCTCACGCCGGCCGCCCCGCCCTGGCGACACCATGGGGACACTTTGGAGGGGACAGACCCCTCCTCACTCCGGGAGCCCTGTCCTGGGGTACAGCCCTGGGGACACCTCGGAGGGGACAGACCCCTCCTCACGCCGGCCGCCCCGCCCTGGCGACACCATGGGGACACTTGGGAGGGGACAGACCCCTCCTCACTCCCCCAGGTACAGCCCTGGGGACACCATGGGGACACTTTGGAGGGGACATTCCCCTCCTCACTCCCCGAGGCACAGCCCTGGGGACACCATGGGGACACTTTGGAGGGGACAGACCCCTCCTCACTCCCCGAGGCACAGCCCTGGCGACACCATGGGGACACTTTGGAGGGGACATTCCCCCCTCTCGGACTCCAACCCCAATCCCGAGTTTCCCCCCCCCCCCACCGCCGGCACGACCCAGATGCCCGGGGGGCTCCGCGCCCGCCGGAACAGATGGGAATGGCTGGGATTTAATCAAACCCCACAGCTGGAACCTGCTGGGAGTGACAGAATAGGGGCAGAGCCGGCGGAGGAGGGGGCACAGCACCCCCGGAGCAGCGGGAGCCACCCCGGGGGTCTTCCCCTCCTCCCGCCGGGGTCTCTCCGGGCACCATCTGCCGTGCCAAGGTTCGCATGGAGGCGTCACGGAATTCCTGGATGGTTTGGGCTGGAAAAAAAAGACATCAGTTCCCACTCCCTTCCACAGGGAGGGGCATTTCCCGCTGTCCCAGGTTGTTCCAAGCCCCGTCCAACCCGGCCTTGGACACTTCCAGAAATTCCAGGGGCAGCCACAGCTTCTCTGGGCACCCTGTGCCCACCCTCACAGGGAGGAATTCCTTCCCAAAATCCC
Organism: Eopsaltria australis; assembly: GCA_034509425.1. Classification (NCBI taxonomy): domain Eukaryota; kingdom Metazoa; phylum Chordata; class Aves; order Passeriformes; family Petroicidae; genus Eopsaltria; species Eopsaltria australis. The sequence continues at coordinate 5,220 of JAVTVJ010003362.1, forward strand.
AACTCAACCCAACCCGGCAGCACCACCAGCCTGGCACAGCATTCCCTGGGGGTGTCCTAGGAATACCCGGGGGGGTCTCAGAGCAGGGACTGTCCCCTGGGTGCCACCCCCAGCCAAGCTCCTGGCACAGAGAGCCCGGGACAGGTGCTGGACACTCCGGGAGCATCCGCCCTGCCCGTGCCAGCGAGCGCTGCCAGCTCAGGGCTGCTGCCACCTGACAGCGCTGGCACTGTCCCCTCGCCTCCCTCCGTGACACAGAGCACGGCCTGGGGGCTGCAGGGACCCCTCAAATCACCCCTCAAACAGGGGGACAGGTTGTTTTCAGGTGAGGGCTCCTGGGGACACGGCTGCCCCTCCCTGGAACCATCCAGACCTGGCACAGGAGGGCTCCGATCCAGCCCCAGATCCAGGGAAAGGCAGAGCCGACCTCGGGCTCCCCAAAACCAGCCTGGGAAAAGCTCTGCCGAGGCCTGTGTGGGGCCCCAGAGCTGCTGCCCGTGTTTGTTTGTGCTCCAGAAAAATCAATATTCCATTAATTAGAGCCGTGCACTTTTTGCAGAGGGGCTGCATTCGTATTTGAGAGGGGGGAAAATGATGGAGGAAAATGATGGAGGAAAGCGATGTCGGCATCTCCGCTGCTCCCGGAGCCTGGCACGTGTCCCCCATCCAGCAATGACTGTCCCCAAAGCCCTGCAGCTCTGGGCCTCCAGCCCCAGGATGCTCCCACAAGGAAAAATCGATCCCCTGCATCCCGGGAATTCTGCGACACAGCCTTGCCTGGAGCTGCTTCACCTGGAGCATCCTCAGGGAAGCAGGGAGAGAGGCCTGGGAAGAGCTGGAGCTGCAGGATGCCCTCCAGGGAATGTCCACCCCATCCCAGCTCTTTTCCAGGCTGTGAAAGCGTCTCTGTGGCAGAAATAACCCGAGGGAAAACCACCCACTGCTCCAAGGCCTCCAACGCCTCCGGTTCACAGCCATGTCCCAAAAACGCTTCTCAATTCCCTCCTTCTTTCCCAAAAAAAACCCTTTCTCATTTCCCTCATTCTCTCCCAAAAACTCCCTTCTCATTTCCCTCCTTCTTTCCCAAAAAACCCCTTCTCATTTCCCTCCTTCCTTCCCAAAAAATTCCTTATTTCCCTCCTTCCACAGAAAAACCCTTCTCATTTCCCTCCTTCTTTTCTAAAAAAATCCCCTTCTCATTTCCCTCCTTCCTTCCCAAAAATTCCCTTCTCATTTCCTCCTTCTTCCCCAAAAAACCCCTTCTCATTTCCCTCCTCCTTTCCCAAAAAACCCCTTCTCATTTCCTTCCTTCTTTCCCAAAAAAACCCTTCTCATTTCCTTCCTTCTTTCCCAAAAAACCCCTTCTCATTTCCTTCCTTCTTTCCCAAAATCCCCTTCTCATTTCCCTCCTTCCTTTTTCCCAAAAAACGCCTCTCATTTCCCTCCTTCCTTCCCCAAAAATTCCTTATTTCCCTCCTTCCACAGAAAAACCCTTCTCATTTCCCTCATTTTTTTCCCAAAAATCCCCTTCTCATTTCCCTCCTTCCTTCCCAAAAATCCCCTTCTCATTTCCCTCCTTTTCCCAAAAACTCCCTTCTCATTTCCTTCCTTCTTTCCCAAAAATCCCCTTCTCATTTCCTTCCTTCTTTCCCAAAAATCCCCTTCTCATTTCCTCCTTCTTTCCCAAAAAACCCCTTCTCATTTTCCTCATTCTTTCCCAAAAATCCCCTTCTCATTTCCCTCCTTTCCCAAAACCCCCTTCTCATTTCCCTCCTCCTTCCCCAAAAACCCCCTTCTCATTTCCCTCTTTTTTTTCCCAAAAACTCCCTTCTTCTTCCCCAAAAATCCCCTTCTCATTTCCCTCCTTCTTTCCTATTTACTCCGGGTCCGGCATCACAAAGATCCGATTCATCCCCGTGGGCACAGATGTTTTCCAAGGCGCCTTCTTCTCCTCTCCAAGGACTTTTTGTCCCACTAATTCCCGCACAGCTCCATCCCCAGCCCCGGGGCATCTTTTCCTGGGAGGATCCACGCCCTGGCAGAGCGGGAATTCCGAACTCACGGATCGGGAAGGCTCAGACATCTGCTGTGCACATCCCCTCGCAGGCTGATTTTAGCAGGGTGTGAATCCACAGTCTGGAATATCCACGGAGCCCAAATCCCAGGCAGCTGAGCCGCTCCAGATTTCCCGGGAGAGGGAAAGCTGCTCCTGTTTGGGTGCATCTGCTCCGTCCCGCCGGTGCTGTGACAGTGACAGGACACGTCCCATCCCTCGGGAAGCTGCCAGGTGCCTCCTGCAACTCCAGGGCCGCCTCCTTCCCTAATCCAGTGGCATCCAGACTGTCCCCAAGAGGCAGATCCGGGCAGTGGGAAGCGCAGGGAGCAGATGGAGGCCAGGCTTGGAGCGAAAGGTGGAGGTGGGAGGGATCCAGGCTGATCCAGGACAGGGGACATCCCCGTGTGCTGTCACCTGGCTGTGCTCTGGGTACAGGAGCTGCAGAATCCAGGGAATTTCTGTGTTTTCCTCACGGGGATAAATCCATCCAGTAACTCCAGGGTGTTCCTGTGCTTTCCTCACGGGGATAAATCCACCGGTGCCTGAAATTCCTTCTGGCAGCTCCCACTTGGCACCTCCAGCCCCCACAGCCACTCCCTCCCTCCCAGGGTTTGATCCCAGGGTGTCAGGGATTGTCACAGGAACGCGAATGTTCCCTCAAGGTGGCAAACACAGCCCTGAGCGTGCTCCCAGCTCGGCTCTGCCATGGACAGGGATGCTGGCACCTGTCCCCGCTCCGGGGGTCCCTGTGGGCTGTGACATCCAGAGGTTATCGGGGGGATCCCGCTGTCCAAATTCCCAGCAGGATGAGATCTCCCTCCTTGTGACTCCTCCACACCTTCCCACGTGAAACCCGCCCACCCCAAACACCTCCCTCCTTGTGACTCCTCCACACCTTCCCACGTGAAACCCGCCCACCCCAAACACCAAATTCCAGAGGATTCCTCTGTCAGTGAGCATTCCTGGGAAGGGCCACAGCAAGAGGATGCAGCTCCTCATCACCTCCTGCCCTGGAGCCTGGAGTCTCCCCGGGAATTGGGACGGTCCCCAGCAGCCCCCAGGTGCAGGATCCTGCACTGACACCACCCTGGGCACCTCTGGAGGTGCAGCTGCGACCAGAGGGACACTGCCACCTCCTGCCAGCCCCGCCCAGGGGACAGCCAAGAGCCGCTGGTGACACCTGACCGGGGTTCAGCAGCTGAGGCACAGCCGGCAATTAGCATCAATCAGCGGCTCCGGAGAGGCTGATTCCGAGTGCTCTGGGACCGCAGGATGCTCCTCTCCTCCTCCTCCTCCTCCTCCAGGCATGGCCGGATGCTCTCAGAGCCGACATTCCAGTGTGACTCTGACATTCCCGGGGTGACTCCGACATTCCCGGGGTGACTCCGACATTCCCGGGGTGACTCCGACATTCCCGGGGTGACTCCGGCTCCATCCTCACCGTGCAGAGCTGGGAAGCAGCTTCTCCTCTTCCTCCTCCTCCTCCAGGTCTGGCTGGATGCTCTCAGAGCCCACATTCCCAGTGTGACTCTGACATTCCCAGTGTGACTCCGACATTCCCGGGGTGACTCCGACATTCCCGGGGTGACTCCGACATTCCCGGGGTGACTCCGACATTCCCGGGGTGACTCCGGCTCCATCCTCACCGTGCAGAGCTGGGAAGCAGCTTCTCCTCTTCCTCCTCCTCCTCCAGGTCTGGCTGGATGCTCTCAGAGCCCACATTCCCAGTGTGACTCTGACATTCCCAGTGTGACTCCGACATTCCCGGGGTGACTCCGGCTCCGACATCCGTGCAGAGCTGGGAAGCAGCTTCTCCTCTTCCTCCTCCTCCAGGCCTGGCTGGATGCTCTCAGAGCCGACATTCCCAGTGTGACTCCGACATTCCCAGTATGACTCCGGCTCCATCCTCACCGTGCAGAGCTGGGAAGCAGCTTCTCCTCTTCCTCCTCCTCCTCCTCCCTAAACCCCACAGCCTGGGCCCCCCACAAAATCCCTGCTCTCCCAGGGTCAGAGGAGAGCCGGGATGGGATCAGGGAGCTGGGAAAGCCCTGGGATGGCTCCGCTCGGCCTCATCCCCACATTCCCACCAGGCTGGCGCCCCCTTTGCTCAGGAAACGCCAGGATCACCTCCTTCCAGGCCCATCCCACAGCTCAGAGGGTCTCCTGCCACCCCACCACGGCTCGGAGCTGCAGCAGGAGAGCTGAGAGCCAGCCGGGTCACACCCAGAGCGCCAAAAAAAAGAAACCCCCCAGTTCTGGGCCACCACAAATCCCCCCCCAGCGCCCTGACAGCCTTTCCCGGTGTCACAGCTCCCTGGGAGCGCCCGAAAGGAGCGAATTCCCCCCGGAGCCTGGGGCACAGGGCAGGGTGACCCCTGTGCCAGCAGCCTCCCCCAGCGTGACAGCCGACAGCTGAGAACTCCTTTTTTTTTTTTGAGTGGGTTTTTCAGCTCCTACCCTAAGGCCAATCTCCAACATGACTGTTGCCAAGGGAACGAGCTCCGTGCTTTGACAGTTCTGTTTTAAGGATCTCCCTGCCCGGCGAGGTGTCTCAGCCCAGCCCGATGCCCTGGCACGGGGTGGAGGGGGGTTTGGTGGCTCTGCAGAGCCGTGTCCTGAGGAATTGTCACTCGCCACCGCCCGAGGATTAAACGCCCCGGGTTGTGTAAGAGGATATTTATAACAGAAGGGAGCGGTGGGGAAAGCCCTGGCAGCTCCGCTCCGCTGCTGGATCCCAGCGCGGCCAACGCCTCCTCCCGACATCCCGAGAAACAGAATCATGGAATCCCACAAGGATCATCCGGGCCGACTCCTGCTCCTGGCACGGGACACCCCAACAATCCCAGCCTGTTCGAATGCTCCTGGAGCTCTGGCAGCTTTGGGAATGTGGCAATTCCCTGGGGAGCCTGGGCAGTGCCTGAGCACTCTCTGGAGGTAAAACCTTTCCCTGATTCCCACCCTAAACCTGCCCTAACACAGCCCCCAGCCAGGTCCTGGCGCAGTGGAGACTCCCCAGATCCCAGTGGATGGCCGGGAATGTGCTCAGCAGCAGCTGTGGCCCAGCAGGTCACCTCTGCTGCTGCTGCAGAGCGTCCTGTCCCTTTTGGAGTCCCCAGAGCCACAGGGAGACAAAAAAAATAAACCAAAAGCCAGAACCCAAAGCTGGTGGGACTTGGAGAGGCCAAATGAAGCCTCCAGGAGTGCCATGAGGGTGCAGGTGTTCGGAGAAGCTCAGAGCCAAAGCTGGAGCACCTCGGGAGCTACTCCTGGATCCATCCCCCCGTGGCTTCAGACCGGGAACAGCAGAGCAGGATCCTGATGGCAGCAGGAGGGAGAATGAGGAGCTGCAGGCCTGGACACCAGGGCAGACACTCCAAAGCACATCCCAGCTCTGGGAACAGCTCCCCAGGGTGCGTGGGGGTCCCAGCAAGTCCCAGCTGTCTTCTGAGCAGCACCCGGCGCAGGGACCTGCTGCTCTCTGCCGGGGGCCACTCGGACCAGCAGTGTCAGAACTCATTTCCCTGGAAATCACAGCCCTAAAGCTGTGTCTGGAAAAGCTGAGCTCGCCAGCAAACGCCGTTTGAGGTGTTGTAAGCGAGGAAAAACATCTGCAGCTGAAGCACCGCCTGGAGCATCACCCGAGGACGGGGCAGCTCCCGGGATGCCGCAGGGACTCGCGGAGCTCTCAGCTCCGCTGCTCCCCAGCCAAACTCCAGGGAAACGCCGCCGCTGCCGGGTGTGCAGCAGCCCCGGCACCCTCCAGGCACCGCAGAGCCTCCGTGGGAGCCGCAGCGCCCAACACCTGCCCGCGGTCCCTGCGGCCTCGGCCGCATCCCGGCGCAGGCGGAGCGCGACGCTGGGCAGGTGACAGGAATGGTTAAACACGTCCCCGGGCAGCCCTCGCCACAGCCTCGGCGTCCCCGCCTCCCTCCGCTGGCACCGGCTGCCTTTGGGCGCTCTGGGTCGGTGCTGCTGGCACCGGGGCTGCCCGAACGCGGCACGGAGCGTTCCTGGCTCCTCATCCTCCCTCCTCCAGGACGGCCCTGGGTGGAAGAGGAGCTCTCCGGGAGGGGGATGGAGAATCTCAGCCCCTCACAGGCAGGTGGAGAAGCCGGGGCGCCACGGAGATGATTCCCACCCCACCGTCGCCACCCGATGAAGGCTCTGCTGCTCTCGGCCAAGAGCAGAGGGGCCAGGACTGGACCAGATGGTTCAAGCTGAGCTGACCCAGTAACTGGGAGGAGGAGGAGGAGCGGATCCATCTGACTGTGGGGGTGTTACAGCACCGGCAGCACCTTCCAGGGCTTCCGTGGAGCCACCGAAGAGCCAAAGCAGCAAGGACTCCACTCAATCTGCGCAGAACCAGCACTGGGGGGACCTGCAGGGCCAAGGCATCACCAGGGCTGGAAAAGCAGCCTGGAGAGCAGCTCAGGTGGAGGCCAGGCCGGGCAGGGGGTGCCAGGCCAGACTCTGGCACAGCCGTGCCCAGAACAAGCCCAGCAGCACGAGCAGAGCCCACCAAGCTGCAAGCTGGCACCGCCACCAAACCCGCCTGGGACACGTGTCCACCTCCTGCCCCACTGCCCCTCTCCTGCGGGGTCCTGGATGGGCACGAGACACCTTGGATTGGAGCAGAGGGAAGTTGGGAACCGATGCAGGGAAAACAAACAGGAACAGCTCTGCTGCAGCTCCCTCCATCTGGCTGCGCGGCTGCCGTGCCAGCGCCGGGGTGACTCCCCAGATGCAGCCGCCCCCGGTTCCTCCGGCGATTCCAACACCCCTGGAGAGGCGAGAACGTCAGGCGGAGGGAGGAGAGGCAGCGTCTCGCAGGCAGGAGACCTCCCAAGGCAGGGAATCCTGGACAAGCTGGGCGCTTTTGCCCCCGGACGAGGATGGGTAGCCACACCTCGGGATGCTCAGCTCGCGCTCCGGCAGCATCGCCCCATCCCATTGGGATTTCTCCTCCCACGGTCCCAGCAAACAGCACGGGCCATGCCAAACCCCACGGCACTGTCACGACAGCGGCAGGATTCTGTCCCCCGGCAGCGGTGCCAGCACATCCCTCACCGTCTGGGCACGCAGCGGGCACCTCTGCAGAGCCTGATCCCAGGCTTTGTCCTAAAATCCAGCCTTGCCTGTTGAGCCTAACGCGTTGTGCCAGACAGCTGAGTGGTGGATTCCGTGCTCTCCAGCCGCCTGCCTGCACAGGGATGCTTTGCTCCCTCCCCTCTCCTCCGGCTGAGTGCTGATCCCGGGCTCTGGAACAGCTCGTTTCCCCCAGGCAGCTGATCCAAGTCATCCGAAATCAGGCCAAGCAGGTAGTGAGTGATGCAGAGAGGTCGCCCTCCCTCCCTTTCGTGCCTCGCCAGGGCTGTCAGTGCTCGCTCGGCTCTGGAGCCAAGGGCTGGTGCTGGCACAGGCACCGGGAGCATATGGCGAGCCCTAATGGCACTGGGAGCGGGGCTCTCGCTCGCATTCCTTGGGGAAAAGCACCGCGGAAAGCAGCAATCAAAGGCTTCTGTTGCTCCAGACAACGCCTCTGTGCCCCTGGGCTCTCCCTGCTCCAGCCTCCCACATTCCAGCGCTGACGCTACCCAGAGGGAGCAGGATGGCCCTCTGGATGTCAGATGTCACCTGCTCGGGGGCTGGGGGTGACAGAAGCCCCATCCACACAGGCAGGGCAGGCTGGAGGCTGCTCCCAGCCAGGCCAGCACCTCCCCGGGACGCAGGGAGCTTCTCCGGGTGGCCTGGCCAAGCTGCCACCTCCAGCAGCTCCAGAGAGACGAAGCCACCCTGCAGGACAGGGACAGTGCCCTGAACCTGCCTCTCTGCAAAGCCCTCGTATCTCACACCAGGCCGAGGCCACCTCCCGATGTCCTCCAGTGCCCCAGGGAAAAAAACAGCCCCAAGTCATCTGGTTTTTGGCCCGTGGTGGCCTCCTAGGGCACTGTCCAAACAAAAGGGTTACACAACTCCCGAGTGGAATAACCCTGCAGAGAGAGAATGATCCTCACACAAGGACAACCACGCAGCAGCCCAAACACCCGAATGTGCCAACAGCAGCACAACGGCGGCCAAGAGCACAGACAGGGCCCTCTTGTGCAGGACCAGGGCTCCCAGTGCCTGGGTGGCTTCCAGGGCTTCCTCCAGACCCCGCTGTGGTTGTAGCGGTGCCATGCGCAGAGCTGGAGGAATGTCCTCCAAGGAGGAGGCTCCAGGACAGGTGGCAGGGAGGGGATGTCCCCTGAGCCACGCTGGGGTGCCTCAGGGGCTCCAGGATGAGGCGGCCACCAGGAAGACACAACAACAACTTCTTCCCAAGCATCTTCCAGCCGTCCGTCTCCTCTGCTCCCAGAGGTTTATTTGGGGTCTGTTTGTCCAGCGGTGTGGGATCCTGGCACTGGTGGCCAGGGCTGGGCCACAGCAGAGGCCAGCCCAGGAGGAAATCTTGCAGTGTCATCATCCGGCCGCGTCCTGTCCCAGGACAGCTCCGGGTCGTGGCCACCTCCTCTCCTGGGAGCGTTGCCCAGGATGCTCAGCCACCCCCAGCCCCACAGGCTGAGCATCCCCACACCCTGGGGCTGCCAGGATGTCCCCACGCCATGGGGCTGAGCATCACCCACACCCAAGTGACTCTTTCGGGTGCCCGTGGGAGGACCGTGGCCAAAACCAGAACAAATCCCGGGATTCGTGGATGGGAACACAGCCACCAGCCCCCAGAGCCTGTGACAGCGACAGAGATGGGTGCGGGGGAGCAGTGGGGGCTGCGGGCTCAGCCCTTGTCCCCACCGTGCCACACTCCCACCTGCACAGCCCTCGGGACCCTCGATCTCGTTCCAGAATCCCCTTCCAGCTCCTGATGGACCGCAGGGATGTGGATGGAGACCGGACTCACCATCAGCCCCCTCCCAGCACCCCCAGACCACAACACAGCGGGTCCAGCCCAGCCCCCGGTCAGCTGCTGCACCTCCCCACCCAAACACACGCAGCAGCACCGATTCTGTCACGACAGGCGACTCCCGACACTGCAAACGCAGCCGCCAGCAGCCAGACAGCGACGGCGGGTCCGGCCACCCCGCAGGGACCCGCAGCCCCACAGCGACGGGGGAGGACACGGCGCTGCCAGCGGCGAGCCCCGACCGAAATCACACCCGCCCCGCGCCTATCGCGACTGTCGCCGGCGGTGAACCCCCTTTGTCTGGCGAGCCGGGGCTCCGCCGCGCCCCGCGGCCGCTGGGTGCCCCGCACACCCCGGCAGCATCCCGGCGGGACGGGGAGCGGCCGCCGCTGCCGCCGAGCCCCCCCCGCCCATCCCGGGGAGGCGGCTCCCACCGGAGGGACGGGGACCCGCCCCAGCCACGGCGGGGATGTCACCGCCGCTCCCCCGGGGGCTCCATCCGCCCCTCAGCGGTGTCGCTCCCCTCTCCGCGTGTCCCCGCCGAGCCCCGGCACCCTCGCGGCGGGGCGGCTCCGCCGCACCGGGGATTCTCCATCCGCCCCCCCCCTCTCCGCGGGCAGCGCCGGGAGGGGCCGCGCGCCGCCGCCGCCGCCCGCCGGGGCCTGTCTGGAACCTTCCGCCGCCCCGGCCCCGGCCCCGCCCCGGGCGGTCCGCGGCCATGGGGGGACACGACGGGCAGCACCGGCGCCGCCGTGACCTTGAGCCCCGCCGGCCGCCCGGGGCCGAGGGAGCCGCACCCGCAGCCGGCGGCGGGGCGGGCCCCGAGGGCCGGGCAGGGCAGGGCAGGGCGGGGCGGGGCGGGCGGCACCTGCCTGACCCACATAACGGCCCCGCTCCGCCGCCGCCCCCCGCACCTGTCGCTCGGCTCCCCGCATCCCCGGCCTCGGCGGCGGGGATGGGGATGGGGAGCTCGCCCGCTCGCGGTGCCGCCACTCACCGTCGCGGGAGAGGTTTGCCCGGGCGGCGCCGAAGCAGGCGATGAGCAGGAGGATGCCGAGGGCGGGGGGCTGCATGGTGGCGGCGGCGGGAGCCCGCGGGGCCGGTGCGACCGAGCCGCAGCGCGGGCGGCGGGCGCTGCTCTCTCCGCTCTGGAGCCGGCGGTGCGGCAGCGGCGGGGATTAAATAGAGCGCGAGGAAGAGACCATTCGTGCCGGGGGGGGGGTGATGGGGGGGCCGCGCCGATGCCGCCCCCCTCGGCCCCCGTGTAAACACGCCCGCTCCGGCCGCCGGCCCCCCCCGCGCCCTGAGGCGCGGTGGTGCGCGCCGCATGCGCGGCTCCCCGCGGGAGGCAGGTGCGCGCGGGGCGGCGGCGGCGGCGCCGGGGGGGACGCGGGACCGGGGGTCCCCTCTGTCCCCTCTGTCCCCTCTGTCCCCTCTGTCCCCTCTGTCCCCTCCGTCCCCATCATCCCCATGGTCCCCATCCCGCCCCCGCGCTGAGCCAGCCCGCTCCGAGCGGAGGATGCCATTCCCAGACCGGATCCCTGGCTGGGCGGTCCCGCCAGGCAAGGGGGGGGGTCTCGCCGGTCTGGGGCCGGGAGCGGGACCGGTCCCACCGAGAGGCATCGTCCGACCCCCGCAGGGCGCCGCCAGCTCGGGGCCCCTCTCGGGTCGCGGTGTCCCCGGGACGGGCAGGGTCACTCCGTGGGGACAGCGCCCGGCTGGGTGGATGCAGCGCGGTGCCCTTGGCTGGGGGAGAGGGGCCGGAGCAGAGGTGCTGGAGTGTCACCCGTGTTAGGATGTCACGCATTCTCGGATGTCACCTGTGCTGGGGTGTCACCCGTGTTAGGATGTCACCCATTCTCGGATGTCACCTGTGCTGGGGTGTCACCCATGCTGAGGTGTCACCCGTACTGGAATGTCACTCTCCCTGGGATGTCACCCGTGCTGGGGTGTCACCCGTGTTGGGATGTCACCCACTCTCGGATGTCACCTGTGCTGGTGTGTCACCCGTGCTGGAGTGTCACCCATTCTCGGATGTCACCCGTGCTGGGATGTCACTCCCCCTGGGATGTCACCCATTCTCGGATGTCACCCTTACTGGAATGTCACTCTCCCTGGGATGTCACCCATTCTCGGATGTCACCCGTGCTGGGATGTCACTCCCCCTGGGATGTCACCCATGCTCAGGCGTCACCCTTGCTGCGATGTCACCTGTGCTAGGATGTCACCCGTGCTCACCAGTGTGGCCCAGCCTGTCCCAGTGTCCGCAGCTTGTGCCACCCAGCCCCACGGCAGGTCCTTGCAGCTGGACCCCATTTGGGGTGGAGCCTGTTCCCTTCCAATCCCTAAAAGTCAATGTCCAGCCCTGGCTGTCCCCTGGCATCTCCCAGGCAACTCCTTTATCCACCCTCACCCATCCGTGCTCTCATCCATCAGATGATCCCCCCGAGCTGCCAGCCCAGGCATTTCCAGCTCCGGAGGATTTCAGGGCTCTGGGGAAACATTCCCAGCTCGTTTCCACAGGAGAATTAACCCCTTTTGCCGGGCTGTTCGTGTGCGGCCCTTCCCCACGCCGGCACCAAGCCCTCACGTGCGTTTCTCAGGAGCTGCTCCGCGGCTCCTGCACCAAAGCGGAGCGCCAGGGACGGCTCCCTTAGTCACAATTCCCGTGGGAAGCGCCCGTGGGAGGGAGGAACAGCTTGGTGCCGGTCACAGCCGATCCCCGCGCTGCCTCCAGCTCCATCCCCTGTGTCTGGACGTGGCCCTGGAGGTGACAGTGCCACGAATCTGGGGGCGGCACGGGCCAGGTGAGGCCGCGGGAGGCTCTTCCCAGGCTTTCGCTCCTCGTCCGGTTGGAGAAGGGCTCTGGGAGCCCCGGGATGTGAGAGCAGCAGAGCGAATCCTGGAGGCAGGAGCAGGGCAGGGAAGCTCCCGTGGGATGGGGGCCGGGCTGGGTCAGCCCTGGCGGGGTGCGGGTGGCTCCCGGCACCGCACGCAGCTCTGGGGGGGGCGTTTCCTCTGGAAAAGGGGGATTTCGGGGGTCACTGGCTCTCCTGGGGCTTTTTGGGGTCCCGCAGCCTCGCTGGGATGTCCGTGCTCGAGGAGGGTGCGAGGGAGCCGCTCCCTGCGGGCTGAGCCCCCTCCCGGAGCCCCCCAGCCCTTCCCCTCTCGCCGCCGCAGCCGGGGAGCTCCGGGCACGGCTTTTAACCCTTTCCCTGCCTCCTGCTGTCCCCGATCCCCCGTGGGTGCGTGCAGCACCCACTCCCCATCACTCGGGCAGGGCAGTGGAGGCAGAGGGAGAGGAGGGAGAGGAGGGAGAGGAGGGAGAGGAGGTGTTCAGCGTGCAGCAGGTGCCGAGGCGACGCTCGCCACAACAAATCGCTGTGATTCAGCCCCGGAGCATCTGGCAGCGAAGCGGTGACGAGCCGGGGGAGCCGGTGTCACGCAGCCGCTCTGCCGAGGCGTCCCGGAGCCCCCCGGCAACGGGAGCTGCCCGGCACGGATCGGCTCTGCCGTGCCCGGCGAGGATGGAGCCCCCCAGCTCCCATTCCCCGAGCCCCCGCTGCCCTCAGGCTCGCTGGTTCTCTCTCGGTGTGAAGCGCAGGTGCTGCTGGGGTCACTCAAAGCCGTGTCACCTCCTTGCTCTCTGAGAGCCCTCCAGACCCTCCCGCACCCGCAGCCAGGTGGGAAGGGCTGTGCCAGGTGCGGGGGATACACCTGGGGGTGTTTCCATGGAGGGACAGCAGCCCTGGGCAGAAGCCACCAGGTCTAGGTGGCCTCCATCCTGTGACGCTGTCCCAGCCGTGTCCTGGCTGCAGCTGACATTAATGCCTCAGGGGAAGGATTAACCACCCCGGGGTTCGTTTTCCATCCAGGCCCAGCTGGAATGTGGAGCTGAAACACTTCCCAAAATCCCTGGGCAATGCCAGGTGTGATCTTCCCCCTCCGCTCCCGCGGATCCCAAAAATCCTGTCTCTTTGACTGTTCTTTCATCACAACTCCAGAGAATTCCCTCTCTGATTAACTGAATTTAATTATCTGTTGTCTTACCGCCCATCTCCTGACTTTCAGGATCAGGCCAGAAGCTCCTGCCTTCCCTTTGCAGCCCCTCCAGAGGCTGCTGTCCCTGGAATTGTGTCTGGGAGACGGAATGAATCCTTCCAAATCATCCAGCTGGCTCCAGAACGTATTTCCCTTTAAACAACCGTGTTTGCTGCCACCCCAGGCATGGATGGCATCTCCCCGGAGGCTCTGCAAAGGCGCAGAAACCTCCAGGGAAGCTGTGGGAGACGGAAGGAACAGAGGCTTCCAGCTTCCCTCGGCTCCCAGAGCCGTTTCCTTTAACCTCCGGCGCTCCCGGGGCCTCGCGTGTTCCCGCTGCCTCTCTGACACGCTCAGCCCTGTTTGTTTTTATACCTCGGCTGATTCTGCTCTTCAGAAAGCCCTTCATTAGCCCCACGCTGGGTTGGAGTGTTTGCTCCTGTCTGGTGTCACTCCTCGGCCCTGGATTCCCTGCTCCGCGCTGAGCCGAGCTGAGCTGAGCCGAGCTGAGCCGAGCTGGGCTGAGCTGAGCTGAGCTGAGCTGGGCTGAGCTGAGCCGAGCTGAGCTGAGCAGGAGCCTCTCTCCAGCAGCATCCAGAGACTCGAATTCCCAGATTCCACCTCAAACCGAGCCAAGAGCGGCCTCCCCGCTCCTCCCTGCTCCTGTCCTTGCTCCGAGGAGCGTGTGGGATGTGGAGCTGCTCCGAGCCGTGTCCCCCACCGTATTCCTAATTCCCATCCTTGTTGTCACCTCCCTGCTGGAGCCTCATCCCGAGCAGGGAGCCTGGACTTCCCCAAAACCTTGAGGGGAGGGGAATGCGATTCCATCAGGGATTTTTGGCCTCTCCTGTCTGGTGTCACTCCTCGGCCCTGGATTCCCTGCTCCGAGCTGAGCTGAGCAGGGGCCGCTCTCCAGCAGCATCCAGAGACTCGAATTCCCAGATTCCACCTCAAAGCGAGCCAAGAGCGGCTTCCCCGCTCCTCCCTGCTCCTCTCCTTGCTCCGAGGAGTTTGTGGGACGTGGAGCTGCTCCGAGCTGTTGGCGTGTCCCTAATTCCCATCGTTGTTGTCACCTCGTTTCCGGAGCCTCCGTGGCGTTTCCCGAGCAGGGAGCCTGGACTTCCCCAAAACCCTGAGGGGAGGGGAATGCGAATCCATCAGGGATTTTTGGCCGCTCCTGTCTGGTGTCACTCCTCGGCCCTGGATTCCCTGCTCCACGCTGAGCTGAGCCGAGCTGAGCTGAGCTGAGCTGAGCTGAGCTGAGCAGGGGCCGCTCTACATCAACATCCAGAGACTCGAATTCCCAGATTCCACCTCAAAGCGAGCCAAGAGCGGCCTCCCCGCTCCTCCCTGCTCCTGTCCTTGCTCCGAGGAGCGTGTGGGACGTGGAGCTGCTCCGAGCCGTGTCCCCCACCGTGTCCCTAATTCCCATCGTTGTTGTCACCTCCCTGCTGGAGCCTCCTCCCGAGCAGGGAGCCTGGACTTCCCCGAAGCCCTGAGGGGAGGGGAATGCGATTCCATCAGGGATTTTTGGCCTCTCCTGTCTGGTGTCACTCCTCGGCCCTGGATTCCCTGCTCCGCGCTGAGCTGAGCCGAGCTGAGCCGAGCTGAGCTGAGCTGAGCTGCTGAGCTGAGCAGGAGCCGCTCTCCAGCAGCATCCGGAGACTCGAATTCCCAGATTCCACCTCAAAGCGAGCCAAGAGCGGCCTCCCCGCTCCTCCCTGCTCCTCTCCTTGCTCCGAGGAGCGTGTGGGACGTGGAGCTGCTCCGAGCCGTGTCCCCCACCGTGTCCCTAATTCCCATCGTTGTTGTCACCTCCCTGCTGGAGCCTCCTCCCGAGCAGGGAGCCTGGACTTCCCCGAAGCCCTGAGGGGAGGGGAATGCGATTCCATCAGGGATTTTTGGCCTCTCCTGTCTGGTGTCACTCCTCGGCCCTGGATTCCCTGCTCCGCGCTGAGCTGAGCCGAGCTGAGCCGAGCTGAGCTGAGGTGAGCTGAGCTGAGCTGAGCTGAGCAGGAGCCGCTCTCCAGCAGCATCCGGAGACTCGAATTCCCAGATTCCACCTCAAAGCGAGCCAAGAGCGGCCTCCCCGCTCCTCCCTGCTCCTCTCCTTGCTCCGAGGAGCGTGTGGGACGTGGAGCTGCTCCGGGCCGTGTCCGCCATCGTGTTGGCGTGTCCCTAATTCCCATCGTTGTTGTCACCTCCCTGCTGGAGCCTCCTCCCGAGCGGGGAGCCTGGACTTCCCCGAAGCCCTGAGGGGAGCGGAATGCGATTCCATCAGGGATTTTTGGCCGCTCCTGTCTGGTGTCACTCCTCGGCCCTGGATTCCCTGCTCCGCGCTGAGCCGAGCTGAGCCGAGCTGAGCTGAGCTGAGCTGAGCCGAGCTGAGCCGAGCTGAGCTGAGCCGAGCTGAGCCGAGCTGAGCTGAGCTGGGCTGAGCTGAGCTGAGCAGGAGCCGCTCTCCGGCAGCATCCAGAGACTCGAATTCCCAGATTCCACCTCAAAGCGAGCCAAGAGCGGCCTCCCCGCTCCTCCCTGCTCCTCTCCTTGCTCCGAGGAGCGTGTGGGACGTGGAGCTGCTCCGAGCCGTGTCCCCCACCGTGTCCCTAATTCCCATCGTTGTTGTCACCTCCCTGCCGGAGCCTCCTCCCGAGCAGGGAGCCTGGACTTCCCCGAAGCCCTGAGGGGAGCGGAATGCGATTCCATCAGGGATTTTTGGCCGCTCCTGTCTGGTGTCACTCCTCGGCCCTGGATTCCCTGCTCCGCGCTGAGCTGAGCTGAGCTGAGCTGAGCTGGGGCCGCTCTCCATCAACATCCGGAGACTCGAATTCCCAGATTCCTCCTCAAAGCGAGCCAAGAGCGGCTTCCCCGCTCCTCCCTGCTCCTCTCCTTGCTCCGAGGAGCGTGTGGGACGTGGAGCTGCTTCGAGCTGTTGGCGTGTCCCTAATTCCCATCGTTGTTGTCACCTCGTTTCCGGAGCCTCCGTGGCGTTTCCCGAGCAGGGAGCCTGGACTTCCCCGAAGCCCTGAGGGGAGGGGAATGCGAATCCATCAGGGATTTTTGGCCGCTCCTGTCTGGTGTCACTCCTCGGCCCTGGATTCCCTGCTCCGCGCTGAGCCGAGCTGAGCCGAACTGAGCTGAGCAGGGGCCGCTCTCCATCAACATCCAGAGACTCGAATTCCCAGATTCCACCTCAAAGCGAGCCAAGAGCGGCCTCCCCGCTCCTCCCTGCTCCTCTCCTTGCTCCGAGGAGCGTGTGGGACGTGGAGCTGCTCCGAGCCGTGTCCCCCACCGTGTCCCTAATTCCCATCGTTGTTGTCACCTCCCTGCTGGAGCCTCCGTGGCGTTTCCCGAGCGGGGAGCCTGGACTTCCCCGAAGCCCTGAGGGGAGCGGAATGCGATTCCATCAGGGATTTTTGGCCGCTCCTGTCTGGTGTCACTCCTCGGCCCTGGAATCCCTGCTCCGCGCTGAGCCGAGCTGAGCCGAGCTGAGCTGAGCCGAGCCGAGCTGAGCTGAGCAGGAGCCGCTCTCCAGCAGCATCCAGAGACTCGAATTCCCAGATTCCTCCTCAAAGCGAGCCAAGAGCGGCCTCCCCGCTCCTCCCTGCTCCTGTCCTTGCTCCGAGGAGTGTGTGGGACGTGGAGCTGCTCCGAGCTGTTGGCGTGTCCCTAATTCCCATCGTTGTTGTCACCTCCCTGCCGGAGCCTCCGTGGCGTTTCCCGATCAGGGAGCCTGGACTTCCCCGAAGCCCTGAGGGGAGCGGAATGAGATTCCATCAGGGATTTTTGGCCGCTCCTGTCTGGTGTCACTCCTCGGCCCTGGATTCCCTGCTCCGCTCTGAGCTGAGCTGAGCTGGGCTGAGCCGAGCTGAGCTGAGCAGGGGCCGCTCTCCAGCAGCATCCGGAGACTCGAATTCCCAGATTCCACCTCAAACCGAGCCAAGAGCGGCCTCCCCGCTCCTCCCTGCTCCTCTCCTTGCTCCGAGGAGTTTGTGGGACGTGGAGCTGCTCCGAGCTGTTGGCGTGTCCCTAATTCCCATCGTTGTTGTCACCTCGTTGCCGGAACCTCCTCCCGAGCGGGGAGCCTGGACTTCCCCGAAGCCCTGAGGGGAGCGGAATGCGATTCCATCAGGGATTTTCGGCCGCCCTTCGCCGCTCACCGGAGCTGCCAGCCAGATGTTTTGGTGTTTGCTCCGCTCCTGGACCTCCTTTCCCGTCAAAGCCCCCCTGGCACCGCGCCTGGCTGCTCGTGGTGCTGGCTCCAGACTCTCATCGAACTCCTGAACTCGCAGCCGAGCTGATTTTGTTACGGAATTCTTCCGGACAGAAATACCTTGTCCTTGATTTGCTTCTGCTGGGGTTTGGTAGCTCCTCCTGAGTCACGTTGCTGTGAGTCAGGAGCCAGAACCCGATGCTCGTGTTCGGGGATTCCGGCTCTCATTTTGGGGCTCTCATCTCCCTCGAACCCTGCAGGATTCGCTCCTGGCGGGCAGCAGCAGAGCACGGGGGAGGGCAGAGCCCCAAATTCAGCGCGGTGGGTCCAGCCTGACCCCCAGCAGCCCCCCTGGAGTGCTGCCGGCTCCGAAAATCCGGCGCGGAGCTGGATTTCTCCCAGACACGAACTGCCACCAGCGAGGACTGTGAGTGCTCTGGGTTTGCCGAGCTCCTCCAGAAAACTGGCACCAAAATCCCTGACCTGCCATCCCAAATCCTGCCCTGGAATCACAAATCCTGCCCCTGGAATCACAAATCCCTGCCCTGGCATCCCAAATCCTGCCCTGGAATCACAAATCCTGCCTCTGGCATCCCAAATCCTGCCTCTGGCATCCCAAATCCTGCCCTGCCATCCCAAATCCTGCCCCTGGAATCCCAAATCCTGCCCCTGGAATCCCAAATCCTGCCCCTGGCACCCCAAATCTTGCCCTGGAACCCCAAAATCTCTGTTCTGGCATCCCAAAACCTGCCCCTGGCATCCCAAATCCTGCCATGGAATCCCAAATCCCGCCCCTGGCATCCCAAATCCTACCCTGGAATCCCAAATCCTGCCCTGGAATCCCAAATCCTGCCCCTGGAATCCCAAATCCTGCCCTGGAATCACAAATCCTGCCCTGGAATCACAAATCCTGCCCCTGGCATCCCAAATCTTGCCCTGGAACCCCAAAATCTCTGTCCTGGCATCCCAAAATCTCTGTCCTGGCATCCCAAATCTTGCCCTAGGAGCCCCAAAATCTCTGTCCTGACATCCCAAATCCTGCCCTGGAATCACAAATCCTGCCCTGGCATCCCAAATCCTGCCCTGGAATCCCAAAATCTCTGTCCTGACATCCCAAATCCTGCCCCTGCCATCCCAAATCCTGCCCGTGGCATCCCAAATCCTGCCCCTGGCATCCCAAATCCTGGCCCTGGAACCCCAAAATCTCTGTTCTGGCATCACAAATCCTGCCCCTGGCATCCCAAATCCTGGCCCTGGCATCCCAAAATCTCTGTCCTGCCATCCCAAATCCTACCCCTGGCATCCCAAATCTTGTCTCAGGCATCCCAAAATCTCTGTCCTGGCATCCCAAATCCTGCCCCTGGCATCCCAAATCCTGCCCCTGGGATCCCAAATTCCGCCCCTGGGATCCCAAAATCTCTGTCCTGGCATCCCAAATCCTGCCCCTGGCATCCCAAATCCCAACAAACCCTCCCCACCTCCCTCCCCTCCTCCCTCACCTCCCTCTCAGCTTCCCCAGCACGTTCATTTCTGCGACTCCCAGACCTCACACTTGGCACCGCGGTGGCTCCTGTGGCTCCAGCCGAGGTTTGTCCCCAAACCAGCCACCCCTGGGGACAAACCATCGCGGTGTGAGGATGGCGCTGGTGCCGCGAGCCGGAGCTCAGCCGATGCTTCAGGGAGGCTGAAAGAGGCGCTGAGGAGGTGACGGATGGCGCTGCTCCCCGGCACAGTGACCAGAGAGGGCTCGGAGGTCACTGGAGTATCAGATAACCTTGATCTCCTTTGACTGTAGAATTTCTAAGAGCATTAAGGGCTTACTCAGCCGTGGCTCGGCAAAAAAAAATCCCGCTCCGGGAGCAGCTCTGGATTTGGAGGAGCAGGAGCCGGTGGTGGAGAACCCCTGGGGCTTGGGAGAAAAGTCCTGGCCGCTGGAGCGATTCCCTGAGGCGGCTGAAACCACTCCGGTGAAATTTAAGTTCCCAAAGGAGCTTTTCCCAGGGTCCGTCCGTGCTCAGCAGGAGCGGGGAGCGGGGCTGGTGGCCGCGATCCAAAGGGACATTCCCAATCCACTCGGTGACATTTGTCAGCTCGTGGCTTGCAGCTCGGGAGATGACTCCGAATCCTGCCTGGAAATTCGGACTGCGAGGGTCGTGCAGGGTTTTGCCTGATGGGACAAAAAATGCGGAGCTTCGATGGCTCCAAGAAACCCCTTTTAATTCCTTCCTTCTTTCCCAAAAATCCCTTCTCATTTCCCTCCTTCTTTCCCAAAAAAATCCTTCTAATTTCCTTCCTTCCTTCCTTCCTTCCTTCCTTCCTTCCTTCCTTCCTTCCTTCCTTCCTTCCTTCCTTCCTTCCTTCCTTCCTTCCTTCCTTCCTTCCTTCCTTCCTTCCTTCCTTCCTTCCTTCCTTCCCAAAATATCCCTTCTCATTTCCCTCCTTTCCCATAAAACCCCTTCTCATTTCCTTCCTTCTTTCCCAAAAATCCATTCTAATTTCCCTCCTTCTTTCCCAAAAAAACCACTTCTTGTTTCCCTCCTTCCTTCCCAAAAACCCCTTCTCATTTCCCTCTTTTTTTTCCCCAAAAAATCCTCTTCTTTCCCTCCTTTTTCCCCAAAAATGCCCTTTCTCATTTCCCTCCTTCTTTCCCAAAAATCCATTCTCATTTCCCTCCTTCTTTCCCAAAAAAACCCTTCTCATTTCCCTCCTTCCTTCCCAAAAATCCCCTTCCCCCTCATCTTTCCCAAAAAATCCTTCTCATTTCTCTCCTTCTTTCCCAAAAAATCCCTTCTCATTTCCCTCCTTCTTTCCTCAAAATCCCTTCTCATTTCCCTCCTTCTTTCCCAAAAAAACCCTTCTCGTTTCCCTCCTTCCTTCCCAAAAACCCCTTCTCATTTCCCTCTTTTTTTTCCCAAAACATCCTCTTCTTTCCCTCCTTTTATCCCCAAAATCCCTTCTCATTTCCCTCCTTTTCCCAAAACCCCCTTCTCATTTTCCTTCCCCTCCTTTTCAAAACCCCCTTCTCATTTCCTTCCTTTTTTCAAAACCCCTTCTCATTTCCCTCCTTCTTTCCCAAAAATCCCCTTCTCATTTCCCTCCTTCTTTCCTATTTCCTCCGCCTCCAGCACCACAAAGCTCCAATTCACCCCCGCGCTCCCACCCCAGTGTGGATTCGCAGAGATTTTGCTGTCAAAACCTTGCAATTCACGCAGGAATTGATCCTGGAGAGTCTCATTTTTTTTTTTTTGCAGAGGAGTGAAATCCATCCCAATTAATGGTTTATTTGATAAGAGCTCGTGTGATATCAAAACAAGAGCACGGAAACAGCTACAAACAAACGGAGGAAAAATTTAAAAAAACCACAAACCCAGGCCAAAAAAAAAAAGGGCTTTGAAAAACTGGCAGGGAAATGAGAAAAAACCCCAGATAAAAGCAGCAGAAGTTTCTCCTTGGTGACTCTCCCACTTCAGAGCACAATTCCCAGCTCAGCTCCAGCCCCTGAGTGTGTCCTGAGTGGAATTCTTGGTTTAATCCGTGGAGCATCAATGTTTTATAGATCCGGGTTCGCCGTCCTCAGCTCCGAAAATGAGATTTTTTTTTTTTTTCGGTTATTCCTTGAAGGGCCGGGTGAGATTTGAGGCTGGAGGGGCAGAAAATGAGTTTTAAACATTTCAAAATGACAACTGGCGAGGCAGCCGAGGGAAATCCTAACAGGGAGGAGTAACTTTTGATTTATTCCAGGTAATAAACAGGGCCTGGGTCGATATTTCAATATCAAAGAGTTGATTTTTATTTAAAATATATTTATTTTCTGAGTCTAATGGACCCAAATCCAACATCCTCGGGAAGGAAAAAGAGCCAGGAAAAGTCGGCAGCAGCAGGAATTTGCCTTGAAAGGACACGAAAAGAGGAAGCGGCTGGAAAGGAAATGAAAGGGAAATGAAATGGGAGAAATCCTGAGCGTTTCGAGGAGCGCTGGGAAGGTCTGGAGCTGGGATTTCTGTCCCCAGATGTGCTCCGGAGGAACATCTGGAGCAGCTGTTGGGGGCTCTGGGAGCGGGAATTGAGGCTGAAGGACGAAGTGACCCCGCAGGGGCTGAGCGTGCCCCGATCCCAGCCGGGTTTTGTTCTCATTCCCTTCCTGTTGGTTCAGTTGGAGGTGATCGAAATTATCCCCCCAAAATCCCGATTAATCTCCCCAGATTTCCCCCCAAAATCCCCAAAGAACCCCCCCAATCCCAAAGAACCCCCCAAAATCCCCAAATAATCCTCCCAATCCCAAATAAAAGCCCCCAACCCCCCCTAAAAACCCAAATCCCCCCAGCCCCCCAATCCCAAATAAAACTCAACAAACCCTCTAAAAAACCCAAATCCCCCCCCAAACCTCTAACCCCAAATAAAACTCCCCAAACTCCCCTAAAGAACCCAGGACCCCAAATTCCCACCCCCAGACTCCAAATAAAACCCCCTGACCCCAAATTTCCCCTTCACCCCCGCAAAAGATCCCAAATTTCACCCCCAGGACCCCAAATTTCCCCCAGATCCCAAATTTCCCCACGAAACCCACAAATAGTCCCCCCAAAACCCCGATCCCAGCCGGGTTTTGTTCTCATTCCCTTCCTGTCGGTTCAGTTGGAGGTGATCGAAATTATCCCCCCAAAATCCCGATTAATCTCCCCGGATTTCCCCCCAAAATCCCCAAAGAACCCCCCCAATCCCAAATAAAACTCTCCAAACCCCCTAAAAACCCCAAATCTCCCCAACCCAAAATAAAAGCTCCCAACCCCAAATAAAAGATCCCCAACCCCCCCTAAAAAACCCAAATCTCCCCCAAACCCCTCGCAACCTCAAATAAAACTCCCCCAAACTCCCCTAAAGAACCCAGGACCCCAAATTTCCCCCCACCCCCAGACCCCAAATAAAACCCCCAGACCCCAAATTTCCCCTTCACTCCCACAAAAGACCCCAAATTTCACCCCCAGGACCCCAAATAAAATCCCCAGACCCCAAATTTCACCCCCAGGACCCCAAATTTCCCCCAGATCCCACATTTCCCCACAAAATCCACGAATAGTCCCCCCAAAACCCCGATCCCAGCCGGGTTTTGTTCTCATTCCCTTCCTGTCGGTTCAGTTGGAGGTGATTGAAATTATCCCCCCAAAATCCCGATTAATCTCCTCGGATTTCCCCCCAAAATCCCCAAAGAACCCCCCCAATCCCAAATAACCCCCCAAAATCCCCAAATAATCCTCCCAATCCCAAATAAAAGCCCCCAAACTCCCTAAAAGACCCAAATCTCCCCCAAAATCCCCAAATAACCCCCCCAACCCCCCCTAAAAAACCCAAATCCCTCCCAACTCCCATAACTTGAAATAAAAGATCCCCAACCCCCCCTAAAAAACCCAAATCTCCCCCAAACCCCTCCCAATCACAAACAAAATTCCCCAAACTCCCCTAAAGAACCCAGGACCCCAAATTTCCCCCCCAGACCCCAAATAAAACCCCCTGACCCCAAATTTCCCCTTCACCCCCGCAAAAGATCCCAAATTTCACCCCCAGGACCCCAAATTTACCCCAGATCCCAAATTTCCCCCCAAAACCCACAAATACTCCCCGCAAAACCCCGAATTTCCCCTCCAACTTCCCCTGAAGACCCCAAGTTTCCCCCCAGACCCCCAAATTCCCCCCTGTCCGCAGGAGTCTGGAGGCCATTCCGGCTGCTCAGAGCACTCAGGAAGGGCTGGGAATGGGGAGCTGGAATATTCGTAGGGATAAAAAGGATTGAGGAGAGCCAAACCAGGGGCTGAATGCCAGGAGCTGAAATTCATGGAATTTTGGGATGGTTTGAGTGGGAAAGGAGCTCAAAGCTCATCCCATCCCACTCCTGCTGTCCCAGGTTGCTCCAGCCTGGGACATTTGGAGTGAATTCCCACATCCATGAGCTACGGAAAGGGGATTTTTAGGGGATGAAGGGGAAAGCTGGGAGTTGATTTCTGTTTTTCAGGAATCTGGAGGTCCTGGAATATTTGTAGGGATAAAAAGGATTGAGGAGAGGCAAACCAGGGGCTGAATGCCAGGAGCTGAGGAGGATCCATACCCCTGAAATTCATGGAATTTTGGGATGGTTTTGGTGGGAAAGGAGCTCAAAGCTCATCCCATCCCATTCCCGCTGTCCCAGGTTGCTCCAATCCGGCTTTGGGCTCTTCCAGGGATGGATCAGCCACGTTTGAGACGAGGATTGGCACATTTGGAGTGAATTCCCACATCCATGACCCACGGAAAGGGGAATTTTAGGGGATGAAGGAGAAACCTGGGAATTGATTTCTGTTTTTCAGGAGTCTGGAGGCCATTCCGGCTGCTCAGAGCACTCAGGAAGGGCTGGGAATGAGGAGCTGGAATTTTCATAGGGATAAAAAGGATTGAGGAGAGGCAAACCAGGGGCTGAATGCCAGGAGCTGAAACTCATGGAATTTTGGGATGGTTTGAGTGGGGAAGGAGCTCAAAGCTCATCCCATCCCACTCCTGCTGTCCCAGGTTGCTCCAGCCTGGCACATTTGGAGTGAATTCCCACATCCATGACCTACGGAAAGGGGAATTTTAGGGGATGAAGGAGAAACCTGGGGGTTGATTTCTGTTTTTCAGGAATCTGGAGTTCCTGGAATATTCGTAGGGATAAAAAGGATTGAGGAGAGCCAAACCAGGGGCTGAATGAGAGGAGCTGAGGAAGATCCATACCCCTGAAATTCATGGAATTTTGGGATGGTTTTGGTGGGAAAGGAGCTCAAAGCTCATCCCATCCCATTCCCGCTGTCCCAGCTTGCTCCAGCCTGGCACATTTGGAGTGAATTCCCACATCCATGAGCTACGGAAAGGTGAATTTTAGGGGATGAAGGAAAGACCTGGGAGCTGATTTCTGTCTGCAGGAATCTGGAGTTCCTGGCTGGGAGCTGGAAAATTCGTAGGGATGAAAAGGATTGAGGAGAGCCAAACCAGGGGCTGAATGCCAGGAGCTGAGGAGGATCCATACCCCTGGAACTCATGGAATTTTGGGATGGTTTGAGTGGGAAAGGAGCTCAAAGCTCATCCCATCCCACTCCTGCTGTCCCAGGTTGCTCCAGTCCGGCTTTGGGCACTTCCAGGGATGGAGCAGCCACGTTTGAGACGAGGATTGGCACATTTGGAGTGAATTCCCACATCCATGAGCTACGGAAAGGGGAATTTTAGGGGATGAAGGAGAAACCTGGGGATTGATTTCTGTTTTTCAGGAATCTGGAGTTCCTGACTGGGAGCTGGAATATTTGTGGGGACGGAAATGATTCAGGAGAGGCAAATCAGGGGCTGAATGCCAGGAGCTGAGGAGGGTCCATATCCCTGAGATTCATGGAATTTTGGGATTGTTTTGAAGGGAAAGGAGCTCAAAGCTCATCCCATCCCACTCCTGCTCTCCCAGTTTGCTCCAGCCTGGCACATTTGGAGTGAATTCCCACATCCATGAGCTACAGAAAGGGGATTTTTAGGGGATGAAGGAGAAACCTGGGAGTTGATTTCTGTTTTTCAGGAGTCTGGAGTTCCTGGCTGGGAGTTGGAAAATTTGTAGGGATAAAAAGGATTGAGGAGAGGCAAACCAGGGGCTGAATGCCAGGAGCTGAGGAGGGTCCATACCCCTGAAACTCATGGAATTTCGGGATGGTTTCAGTGGGGAAGGCGCTCAAATAGAAAATAGAAAAATGTAAAAGAGGAAAATAAAAAGGTAAAAATACAAAATGTAAAAATCTAAAAATCTAAAAATCTAAAAATCTAAAAATCTAAAAATCTAAAAATCTAAAAATCTAAAAATCTAAAAATCTAAAATATAAAAATATAAAAATCTAAAAATCTAAAAATCTAAAAATCTAAAAATCTAAAAATCTAAAAATCTAAAATATAAAAATATAAAAATCTAAAAATCTAAAAGCTAAAAATCTAAAAAATAAAATATAAAAATATAAAATATCAGAGTATCAAAATCTAAAAATCTAAAAAATCTAAAAATCTAAAATATAAAATATAAAAATATAAAATACCAGAGTATCAAAATCTAAAAGTCTAAAAATCTAAAAATCTAAAAATCTAAAAAATCTAAAAATCTAAAAATCTAAAGTCTAAAAATCTAAAAATCTAAAAATCTAAAAATCTAAAATCTGAAAATCTAAAAAAAATATATAAAAATATAAAAAATCAGTATCAAAATCTAAAAATCTAAAATCTAAAAATCTAAAAATCTAAAAATATCAAAATGTAAAAATTGAAAATCGAAAATCGAAAATATAAAAATATAAAAATAAAAGCCAAAAATATAAATATGAATATAAACATTTTAATAGAAATAAATATATAAAAATATAAATTTTATATAATTAAATATAAACATAAACATTTTAATATAAATAAATATAAATATAAATATAAATATAAATATAAATATAATATAAATATAAATATAAATATAAATATAAACATAAACATAAATATAAATAAATATAAATATAAATATAAATATAAATATAAATACAAATATAAATATAAATATAAATATAAACATAATTATAAATATAAATATGAATATAAATATAAATATAAATATAAATACAAATACAAATATAAATATAAATATAAAATCTCCGGGTCCCCTGTGTCTCAGCTCTGCTGGGCACCGCAGCTGCGCAGCCGGGGTTAAACTCAGCCCGCGGCAGAAAGTTCTGGATTCAAATCCAGATGCATTCCAGATCCGCAAGGAAGAGCCCTTGGGAACGGAGGGGGAGGATCGGCAGGTCCTAAACGGATCCGGGAATTTCGGGAACCGGGGGAGGTTTGGACGGAACATCCCAGAACAAACCAGTGAATCCCCACGGAAAGAGGGCTCGGACTGGGAGACGACAACGGAGCCGCTGTGTCCCCGCACCAGGAATGTGTCCCCAAGCTCTTGGCAAGTGCCACCATGGATGGGACCAGAGGAGGAGCTGAGGGAGAGAGCAGAATTTCCTGGAATAGCTGGGAAAAGCGGCCAAAAATGTGCTGGAAGCAGCTCTGGGAACATCCACGGAGCAGTCGGGGAAGATGAGCCCGGGGAAGGAATTCTTCGCGTTGTTGTCGGTTCAGGAGGCAAACACGGAGTTTTCCAGGCTGGAATTCTTCCTTCATCCCAGGTGATGCTCAAACCTGAGGAATTTGGAGCAGAAATTCTGGATTGGGCGGTGATAAATCCTCGGGGTTGGTTTTGTGCTCCAGACTCCTCGGGAAAGGCTGGGATGAGTTCGAAATGGGGCTGGAGGCTGGAAAACCATGGAATTATCCACCAGGAAAGAGCTGGGAGGGGTTTGTGGGCTCCCTAATCCCGCAGAAATGTGGGAAAGGGCAAAAGGCTGTCCGGGATTCCTGGAGGAGGAGGCGGCCGAGGGCTCGGATGAGACACAGAGGAGCAATTCCTGGAAAAGGCTGTGCTGGGAATCCCAAAATGCTTCCAGGCTGCCGGGAAAAGGAGCAGCACCAGGATGAGGAGTGCTGGGAAGTGGGGAGGGATCGGTGGGGAGGTCAGGAATGAGGGGGGAGTGAATGGTGGGGAGAGCTGGAGGCACTGGGAGAGGCTGGGAAAGGAGCTGGGAGTGCAAGGAGATGGAAAAATCCCAACTGGAGGCACTGGGAGAGGCTGGAAAATGAGCTGGATGTGCAAGGAGATGGGAAAATCCCAGCTGGAATCACTGGGAGGGGTTGGAAAATGAGTTGGAAGTGCAAAGAGATGGGAAATCTCTGACTGGAGGCACTGGGAGAGGCTGGAAAATGAACTGGGGGTGCAAGGAAGCGGAAAAATCTCAACTGGAGGAACTGTGAGGGGTTGGAAAAGGAGCTGGAAGTGCAAGGAGATGGAAAAATCCCAACTGGAGGAACTGGGAGAGGCTGGGAAAGGAGCTGGGGGTGCAAGGAGATGGAAAAGGCACCTTCCCTTCCCTTCCCTTCCCTTCCCTTCCCTTCCCTTCCCTTCCCTTCCCTTCCCTTCCCTTCCCTTCCCTTCCCTTCCCTTCCCTTCCCTTTCCCTCCCTTCCCTTCCCTTCCCTTCCCTCCCTTCCCTTCCCTTCCTTCCTTCCTTCCTTCCTTCCCTTCCCTTCCCTTCCCTTCCCTTCCCTTCCCTTCCCTTCCCTTCCCTTCCCTCCCTTTTCCCTTCCCTTCCCTTCCCTTCCCTTTCCCCCTTCCCTTCCCTTCCCCCCTCCCTTCCCTCCCTTTTCCCTTTTCCCTTTTCCCTTTTCCCTTTTCCCTTTTCCCTTTTCCCTTTTCCCTTTTCCCTTTTCCCTTCCCTCCCCTCTTTCCTCTTCCCTCTTTCCTTTCCTCTTCACTTTCCTTCTCTCTTTTCCCTCCTCCTCTCTCATCCTTCCTCTCTCCTTCTCTTCCCTCTCCCTTCCTCCCCTCTCCTCCCCCCTCTCCACTCCCATTTTCCCATTTTCCCAGCTCTGCCCATGGATAACTCCTGTGAAATCCCAACTCAAAGCAGTTTTTTGGGGAGGAATTCGGGCTGTGAAATCGGGCTTAAAAACGAGCAAAAACGACTCCCTTAAGCGTGGAGTCCTGAGCCGGGCTTAGGAGGCTGCAAATCCCGGCCTGCCAAGGCGGGGATGGCCCGGGAGGCTCGGGCTGCTCCCATCCCGGCTGCCTGAGGTGGAGCAGAGCTGCCTTTCCCCCCAAAATTCCACGGAATTCCACGGATTTCCCACAGGACCGCGACGGTGTGCGCTCAAATCCAGGAGGAGAGGAATCCAAAGGCGAGAAGAGGAAGCGATGCTCAGGCAGCAGGAAGTGAGGGGAGGGTTGAGGTGGGATTTTGGGAAGAAATTCCTCCCTGCGAGGGTGGTGAGGGGCTGGAATGGAATTCCCGGAGAAGCTGGGGCTGCGCCTGGATCCCTGGAAGTGTCCAGGGATGGGGTTTGGAGCAGCCTGGGACAGCGGGAGGTGCCCCTGCCCATGGCAGGGGTGGGATGAGAAGAGCTTTAAGGTCCTTCCAACCCAAACCATCCTGGGATTTTAGGATCCTGGGATTCCAGGATTCTGGGATTCCAGGATTCTGGGATTCCAGGATTCCAAGGGATAGCGAGGAACTTGCTGCTGGAGCAGGCAGAGGAAATCCAGGATCCAAAGAGCACCAGAGAACCGCAGGATTCCTTCAGCAGAACGGGATGGCAGCACACGGGGACATCCCCAGCATCCCTGATCCAGCAGCTTCCCAATATTCCAATCCTGGACCTGCTCAGGCGTGTTTGGGATCCTGGGCTCGGCCACGAGCTGCTCCCTGACCCCGAGCCGAGGACAAACGTTGTTTTCTCGCAGGAGCGGCGCAGCTGGAAAAGCTGGAACCAAAATATTTACCAGGGATTAAAGCTCTGGAGTCTCACTTTTCGAGGAAGTCGATCCTAAAAACTGCGGGTTTAGGCGATAAATTCCTTCGGGAAAACAGGGAATTCAGGATTCAGGAGGGGCAGCTCCGAAGTGTGACCAGGACAGGAGTCAGGGAACGGCTGGAGCTGTGCCAGGGCAGGTTTAGGCTGGAATTCAGGGAAAGGTTCTTCCCCCAGAGGGTGCTGGGCACTGCCCTGGGAATGGGCACATTCCCAAGGCTGCCAGAGCTCCCTCTCAGGCACAGCCTGGGAATTCTGGGACCCTGCAGCGCCAGGGCTTGGACTCAACCCTTCCAGCTCAGGATATTCCACGATTCTACGAGGATAAAATCCATCGGGAGAGCCAGGTGTGTTTTTTGGGATGCGCTGCTCCGCGCGTCCAAACCCCTTCCCTGCTCCCGCCGAGCAGCATCCGCATCCCGCTCCTCCGGGACTCGGGATTCACTCATTCCCAACTTCCCTCAGATGCTGTCCTTGGCTGAACCCGGCCAGGTCGGCAGCGGACGTGGGAGTGCGCGTTGGAGCGGGAGCTTTTCCAGCTCCCACATTTGGCTCCTTTCCTTGGATTAATCCTTGGATGGCTCCGCTGAGCCCGTCCTGGCTGCCGGAGCGTCACCCGCAGCTCCCCCTCCGCGCGTGGAGCGGCTTCCAGCCAGGAAAAGCCTTTTCCCGGCGCTGCCGGGCTGGGAATGCTCCTTCCCCTCCCCGGGGGGAATGGGATGTGGCTGGAATAACCCGGGAATGGCTGCGGAGAGCGGGAATCGCGGCGGGAGCGGCGCTGGCTCCCTGGATTTTTGCTGCTCCTCCCTCGTGCCCCGCGGAGCTCGCGCTGGGGACGGGGGCTGGGAATTCCTCCCGCCGCAAAATCCCGGGATTTTGCCGCTTGTTTTTCCAGCCGTGGCCGTTCCCCAGGGTGGGAATGGCTCCGTGGGAGGGCAGGAGCGGCTCTCCCTCCCTTTTCCAGCCTGGGATAATTCCCAGCTCCAGCCCTGGAGCCTCCAGCGTTTCCCAGTGCTTCCCAGTGCTTCCCAGTGCTTCCCAGTGCTTCCCAGTGCTTCCCAGCTCTTTCCAGTGCTTCCCAGTGCTTCCATGCACTTCCCAGCACTTCCCAGTGCTTCCAGTGCTCCCTATGTTCCCAGCACTTCCCAGGGCTTCCCAGTGCTTCCCAGTGCTTCCCAGAGCTTCCCAGTGCTTCCCAGTGCTCCCAGTGTTTCCCAGCGTTTCCCAGTGCTTCCCAGCGCTTCCCAGCACTTCCCAGTGCTTCCAGTGCTTCCCAGTGCTCCCAGCACTTCCCAGTGCTTCCAGCGCTTCCCAGTGCTCCCAGTGCTTCCCAGTGCTTCCCAGCTCTTTCCAATGCTTCCCAGTGCTTCCCAGTGCTTCCCAGTGCTTCCCAGTGCTTCCCAGTGCTTCCAGTGCTTCCCAGTGCTTCCCAGTGCTCCCAGTGCTTCCCAGTGCTCCCAGTGCTCCCAGTGCTTCCCAGTGCTTCCCAGCTCTTTCCAATGCTTCCCAGTGCTTCCCAGCACTTCCCAGCACTTCCCAGTGCTTCCAGTGATTCCCAGTGCTTCCCAGTGCTCCCAGCACTTCCCAGTGCTTCCCAGTGCTTCCCAGTACTTCCCAGTGCTTCCCAGTGCTTCCCAATGCTTCCCAGTGCTCCCAGTACTTCCCAATGCTTCCCAGTGCTCCCAGTACTTCCCAGTGCTTCCCAGTGCTTCCAGTGCTTCCCAGTGCTTCCAGTGCTTCCCAGCGCTTCCCAGCACTTCCCAATGCTCCCAGTGCTCCCCAGTGCTTCCCAGCACTTCCCAATGCTCCCAGTGCTTCCCAGTGCTTCCCAGCACTTCCCAATGCTCCCAGCACTTCCCAGTGCTCCCAGTGCTTCCCAGCACTTCCAGTGCTTCCCAATGCTCCCAGTGCTTCCCAGTGCTTCCCAGTGCTTCCCAGTGCTTCCCAGTGCTCCCAGCACTTCCCACTGCTTCCCAGAGGCGCGGAGCTCTGCGCTGGAGCTGGGAGCGCTCAGCACATTCCCACCCTTCCCTGGCACAGGGAATTCCATGGATTCCCCATCCCTGGGAGTGCCCAGCACATTCCCACCCTTCCCTGGCACAGGGAATTCCATGGATTCCCTATCCCTGGGAGCGCCCAGGCCTGGGCTGGATGGGACTTGGATCAACCTGGGATAGCAGAACCCGCCCGTGGAAAAGGGGAGGAACCGGATCAACTTCAGAGCCTTTCCCGACCCAAACCATTCCGGGATTCCGAGCGAGAATCCCGAGCGTCCTTGGAATTTTTTGGGATGGTTTTTTTTTTGGGATAATCCCAGGTAAAGCTCTCCCTGCATCCAGAGCTCGGGAACAGCTCCCGCTCTTCGCTGTCCTTGGCGTCCGCTTCCCCAAATTCATCATTCCAGACAAAACCTCGCCGCAAGGAGAGCCGTGGGAGACGGAGTCCGGAGCGCTGGGATGTGCCAGGAGAAGGAATTCGCCGGGATCAGCCCTCGGGAATAACGGCGGGATTGACCGGGGGTGGCTGAGACGCCTGGGATGATCCATTTTTATTAAAAAAATCACTTTAAATCTCTCCAAATTCCTGCTGGGGAAGGGATTCAGCACCTGGAGCCTCCGGGAGGTCTTGGATAAACCTCTGGAATTGCTGCCGTCACCGCTGCTGCTCCCAATTCCCTCTCTCCAGGATAAAATTCCCTTTTTTCCTATTTAATTCCGTATTTAACGCACCCTAAAATCCAACAGGAGCATCCGCAACTTCATCCCTCCGTGTGCTCTGCTCCAAAATTGATGCAAGGGATGATTTTTGAGGATATCAGGAATTCTTGAGGAAACCAGGAATGATTTTTGAGGATATCAGGAATGATTTTAAGGATATGAGGGATGATTTTTGAGGATACTGGGAAAATTTTTGAGGATATCAGGAACAATTTTTGAGGATACCAGGGATGATTTTCGAGGATATCCGGGAATATTTTTCAGGATACCAGGGATTTTTGAGGATATCAGAAATGATTTTTGGGGATTCCAGGAATGATTTTTGAGGATACCAGGGATGATTTTTGAGGATATCCAGGGTGATTTTTAAGGATATTAGGAATTTTTGAGGATATCAGGAATGATTTTTGAGGATACTGGGAATGATTTTTGAGGATACCAGGGGTGATTTTTGAGGATATCAGGAATTCTTGAGGATACCAGGAATGATTTTTGAGGATATTCAGGAATGATTTTTGAGGATTCCAGGGATGATTTTTAAGGATTTCAGGAATTTTTGAGGATACCAGGAACGATTTTTGGGGATATCAGGAATGATTTTTAAGGATATCAGGGATGATTTTTGAGGATTCCAGGAATGATTTTTAGGATATGAGGGATGATTTTTGAGGATATCAGGAATTCTTGAGGATACCAGGAATGATTTTTGAGGATACTGGGAATGATTTTTGAGGATACCAGGAATGATTTTTGAAGATATCAGGGATGATTTTTGAAGATAGCTGGGAAGATTTTTGAGGATATTCAGGAATTATTTTTAAGGATATCAGGAGTTTTTGAGGATACCAGGAATGATTTTTGAGGATACCAGGAATGATTTTTGAGGATATCAGGGGTGGTTTTTGAGGATATCAGGAATTCTTGAGGATATCAGGAATTCTTGAGGATACCAGGGATGATTTTTGAGGATTCCAGGGATGATTTCGGGGTTCCACCGCCCCATCCTGAACCTTTTCCCCTCTGTTTTTTAGGGAATTCACTCCCAGCACCCTAAAGATGAAGGATTCCTCTCGGTGGTGAGGGCACAAGGAATTCTTGGAGCTGGGCTGAGGAGAAATGATTGATTTGGAAAATCTTTGGATATTCTGGACCAGAGCAGCGAGGAAGGGACGCGAAGACTCGGCCAAAAAACGGAGAAAACTTTAAAATATCCCTTTTTTAATCCGAGCAAAATGAACCCCGAATAAAACGGGAAGAGATTCCCAGGAAATCGGGATGAGGGGGAAGGGCAGGAAGAAGGAAAAATTCCCCTCCAAGCCTGAGGAAGCTCTGCCTGATTTCTTCTCCCGCTTGGAGCTAAAAACATCTCCCAAGAGGATTTTTTTTTTTAGCACAGACGGGTTTTTACCTTTGGGGTTTTGTGTGTTTCACCTTTGGGGTTTCATGCGTTTTATTTTTGGGGTTCTGTGTGTTTTACCTTTGGGATTTTGTTGTGTTTCACCTTTGGGTTCTGTGTGGTTTATTTTGGGATTTTGTCTGTTTTACCTTTGGGATTTTGTGTGTTTTGCTTTCGAGTTCTGGGTGTTTTATCTTTGGGTTCTGTGTGTTTTACTTTTAGGGTTTTGTGCGTTTTACCTGTGGGGTTTTATTTGTTTTACTTTTGGGTTCTGTGTGTTTCACCTTTGGGATTTTTGTGTTTTTCTTTTGGGTTTTGTGTGTTTCACCTGTGGGGTTCTGTGTGTTTCACCTTTGGGGTTTTGTTTGTTTTACTTTTGGGTTCTGGGTGTTTTATCTTTGGGTTCTGTGTGGTTTATTTTGGGATTTTGTTTGTTTTACCTTTGGGGTTTTGTCTTTGGGGTTTTACCTTTGACCTTTGAGGTTTCATGCGTTTTATTTTTGGGGTTTTGTCTGTTTTACCTTTGGGATTTTGTTGTGTTTCACCTTTGGGGTTCTGTGTGTTTTAATTTTGGGGTTTTGTGTGTTTCACCTTTGGGTTTTTTGTGTTTTTCTTTTGGGTTTCGTGTGTTTTACCTTTGAGGTTTCATGCGTTTTATTTTTGGGGTTTTGTCTGTTTTACCTTTGGGATTTTGTTGTGTTTCACCTTTGGGGTTCTGTGTGTTTTAATTTTGGGGTTTTGTGTGTTTCACCTTTGGGTTTTTTGTGTTTTTCTTTTGGGTTTCGTGTGTTTTACCTTTGAGGTTTCATGCGTTTTATTTTTGGGGTTTTGTCTGTTTTACCTTTGGGATTTTGTTGTGTTTCACCTTTGGGGTTCTGTGTGTTTTAATTTTGGGGTTTTGTGTGTTTCACCTTTGGGTTTTTTGTGTTTTTCTTTTGGGTTTCGTGTGTTTTACCTTTGAGGTTTCATGCGTTTTATTTTTGGGGTTTTGTCTGTTTTACCTTTGGGATTTTGTTGTGTTTCACCTTTGGGGTTCTGTGTGTTTTAATTTTGGGGTTTTGTGTGTTTCACCTTTGGGTTTTTTGTGTTTTTCTTTTGGGTTTTGTGTATTTTACCTTTAGGGTTTTGTTTGTTTCACCTTTGGGGTTCTGTCTGTTTCACCTTTGGGGTTCTGTGTGTTTTATCTTTGGGTTCTGTGTGTTTCACCTGTGGGGTTTTGTGTGTTTTACTTTTGGGATTTTGTTTGTTTTATCTTTGGGTTTTGTTGTGTTTTACCTTTGGGTTCTGTGTGTTTTTTCTTTGGGTTCTATGTGTTTTACTTTGGGGTTTTGTATGTTTTACCTTTGGGCTTTGTGTATTTTTCTTGGAGTTCTGTGTTTCACCTTTGGGTTTTTTGTGTTTTTCTTTTGGGTTTCGTGTGTTTTTTACCTTTAGGGTTTTGTTTCTTTTACCTTTGGGGTTTTGTGTGTCTTATTTTGGGGTTCTGTGTGTTTTACCTTTGGAACTTTGTGTGTTTTACATTTGGGGTTCTGTCTGTTTACCTTTGGGGTTCCGTGTGTTTTATCTCTGGGGCTTTGTCTCTTTTACCTTTGGGTTCTGTGTGTTTCATTTTTGGGGTTCTGTGTGGTTTACTTTTGGGATTTTGTTTGTTTTATCTTTGGGTTTTGTTGTGTTTTACCCTTGGGATTTTGTTTGTTTTACTTTGGGATTTTGTGTGTTTAATCTTTGGGCTTTGTGTATTTTTCTTGGGGTCCTGTGAGTTTCTTATTTGGGGTTCTGTGTGTTTTACCTTTGGGTTTTGTTTCTTTTACCTTTGGGATTTTGTTTGTTTTACCTTTGGGTTCTGTGTGTTTCACCTTTGGGGTTTGTGTGTTTTTCTTCTGGGTTTCGTGTGTTTTACCTTTAGGGTTTTGTTTGTTTTACTTTGGGGTTCTGTGTGTTTCATTTTTGAAGTTTTGTTTATTTTACCTTTGGGTTCTGTGTCTTTTACTTTGGGGTTCTGTGTGTTTTACCTTTAGGGTTTTGTTTGTTTTACCTTTGGGGTTCTGTGTGTTTTACCTTTGAGGTTTCATGTGTTTCATTTTTGGGGTTCTGTCTGTTTTACCTTTGGGATTTCGTTCGTTTTACCTTTGGGATTTTGTGTGTTTTATCTTTGGGCTTTGTGTATTTTTCTTAGGGTTCTGTGAGTTTCATATTTGGGGTTCTGTGTTTTTTACTTTTGGGTTTTGTTTCTTTTACCTTTGGGGTTTTGTGTGTCTTATTTTGGGATTCTGTGTGTTTTACCTTTGGAACTTTGTGTGTTTTACATTTGGGGTTCTGTCTGTTTACCTTTGGGATTCCGTGTGTTTTATCTTTGGGGTTTTGTTTGTTTTACCTTTGGGGTTCTGTGTGTTTAATCTTTGGGCTTTGTGTATTTTTCTTGGGGTCCTGTGAGTTTCATATTTGGGGTTCTGTGTTTTTTACCTTTGGGTTTTGTTTGTTTTACCTTTGGGATTTTGTTTGTTTTACCTTTGGGATTTTGTTGTGTTTCACCTTTGGGTTCTGTGTGTTTCACCTTTGGGTTTTTTTGTGTTTTTCTTTTGGGTTTCATGTGTTTTACTTTTAGGGTTTTGTTTGTTTTACCTTTGGGGTTTTGTGTGTTTTATTTTAGGGTTCTGCCTGTTTACCTTTGAGTTCTGTGTGTTTTACTTTGGGTTTTGTGTGTTTTACCTTCAGGGTTTTGTTTGTCTTACCTCTGAAGTTTTGTGTGTTTTATCTTTGGGTTCTGTGTGTTTCACCTGTGGGGTTTTCTGTGCTTTACTTTGGGATTTTGTTTGTTTTACCTGTGGGATTTTGTGTGTTTAATCTTTGGGCTTTGTGTATTTTTCTTGGGGTCCTGTGAGTTTCTTATTTGGGGTTCTGTGTGTTTTACCTTTAGGGTTTTGTTTGTTTTACCTTTGGGGTTTTGTTTGTTTTACCTTTGGAACTTTGTGTGTTCTGTGTGTTTTTCCTTCAGGGTTTTGTTGTGTTTCACCTTTGGGATTTTTGTGTCTTTTACCTTTGGGGTCTTGTTTGTTTTACCTTCGAGATTTGTTTGTCTTACCCTCGAAGTTTTGTGTGTTTTATCTTTAGGGTTTTTTGTGTTTCACCTTTGGGGTTTTGTCTGTTTTACCTTTGGGTTCTGTCTGTTTTATTTTGGGGTTGTGCATGTTTCACCTTTGGGGTTTTTGTGTTTTTCTTTTGGGTTTCGTGTATTTTACCTTTGGGGTTTTTTTTGTTTTATCTTTGGGTTCTGTGTATTTCACCTTTGGGGTTCTGTGTGTTTCACCTTTGGGATTTTGTTTGTTTTACCTTTGGGGTTTTGTGTGTTTTATTTTTGGGTTCTGTCTGTTTACCTTTGGGTTCTGTGTGTTTTTCCTTCGGGGTTTTGTTGTGTTTTACCTTTGGGATTTTTGTGTCTTTCACCTTTGGGATTTTGTCTGTTTTACCTTTGAGGTTCTGTGTGTTTTATTTTGTTGGGGTTTTATTTTGGTTTTGGGGTTTTTTGTGTTTCACCTTTGGGTTTTTTCTGTTTTACCTTTGAGGTTCCCTGTGTTTCACCTTTTGGTCCTCCCCAGACAACCCCATCCCCTTCCAATCCATCAACAATCCCCAGGATCCCCATCCAAGCCCTCCTGAAGGGATAAAATCCCTTGCTACCACCAAATCCCGGGGTTTTTTTGGGATCAAATGGCTCAAGCAACCCTTCCCATCCCAATTCCTGATTCCTCTGCCGTAGCAACACCGATTTCCCCCCCTTTAATTCCCATTAAACTCCTCCTCCCCCCTCAATCCCCTGCTCAGCGCTCCCCTCCGCTCTCGAAATCCTCCTTTTTCTCCTTGCCCGCCCTTCCCGCACGGAATCCACTTGGATATTAATATTCCAGACAGAAGTTATCCCAACGAGCCCGTTATGCCAATTAAATCAGAATTTTGCTGGGGATGAAGAATTCCAGCCCCTCCTGTTCCCTCTGTTTGTACTCACGGATTTCTGGCCCTTCAAGCCCCCCCTGTCCTTGTCCTCCCGCGAACCGGGAATGCTGCAAATCCATCCTGGAATCGGGAGGGTTTCTCGCCTTGGCCTGGGGTTTTCAGAGCCAGCTCCTCTGGTGGTTAAAATCCCATTAATTTCCAGCCTGTGCTGCCGGCGAATTTATATTTATTTATTCCTGTGCCAATTTGTGCTCTGGATTAACCAGGGCTTCTCCCTCTCCGCGGTTTCGCTTCCCTGTCGGATTTAGAGCGAGGGTTTCTCCCTCTCCTCAGCCTTCCCCAAGCTCTGGATTCCCATTCCCGGAGCAGAAATCCCAGGGATCAGCACCAAACCCCCTTCTCCTTCCCTCTCCTAAATTCCATGGGATGGATGCTGCTCCAGCCCCCAGGATGTGCCATCCCCTGGATCCTCCCTGCGGATGCTGCTCCGGCTTTGGGGCAGCTGCAGATCCTGGAGAATTCCTGCTGGAATCACTCCATGGGATATTCACCCCTGGATCCTCCCTGCGGATGCTGCTCGGGCTGCAGATCCTGGAGAATTCCTGCTGGAATCACTCCATGGGATATTCACCCCTGGATCCTCCCTGCGGATGCTGCTCGGGCTGCAGATCCTGGAGAATTCCAGCTGGAATCACTCCATGGGATATTCACCCCTGGATCCTCCCTGCGGATGCTGCTCGGGCTGCAGATCCTGGAGAATTCCTGCTGGAATCACTCCATGGGATATTCACCCCTGGATCCTCCCTGCGGATGCTGCTCGGGCTGCAGATCCTGGAGAATTCCCGCTGGAATCACTCCATGGGATATTCACCCCTGGATCCTCCCTGCGGATGCTGCTCGGGCTTTGGGGCAGCTGCAGATCCTGGAGAATTCCTGCTGGAATCACTCCATGGGATATTCACCCCTGGATGGCTTTGAGCTGATCCAGAGCCCGCTGGGAGAAATTCCAAGCTGGGAAGGTGAGGCAGGGGGTCCTTGGTTTGCCATCAGCAGGAGATCTGGGATTTGGGATTGTGCTGGAAAAGGGGCACAGCTGGGAATGGGGAGAGCAGGAGCTCCAGGATTTGGGATTGTGCTGGGATTAGGGGGACAAAGGGCACTGCTGGATCCTGCACTGGATATTGGGAATGGGGAGAGCAGGAGCTCCAGGATTTGGGATTATGGGAAGGGGCACAGCTGGATTCCACACTGGGAACAGCTGGGAATGGGGAGAGCAGGAGCTCCAGGATTTGGGATTGTGCTGGGATTGGTGGGACAAAGGGCACTGCTGGATCCTGCACTGGACATTGGGAATAGGGCAAGATCTCCAGGATTTAGGATCATCAATGGATTGGTGGGACAAGGGGCACTGCTGGACCCTGCACTGGGCATGGGCTGGGAATGGGAGAGCAGGAGCTGGGCAGGGATCAGGGATCCTGCTCTGGAGGCTGGAAAAATCCCTGGATGCATTGAATTCCCAGCACAGGGACAGTGCCGGGCGTGGGGACAGCGCCAGTGGCACGGAGCAAGGTGAGCTCCTGGGACAGGAGCGGCTCCATGGATTCCGTGGGATCCTCGGGATGGAGCTGGGAGCCAGGACAGGCACCGAGGGCTCCTCGGGGACAACGCCCGATGTCCTCGGTGGGAGCACAGGGACACGGGGACACAGATCCAGGCTGGAACATTCCATGGAGCTGCTGCTGGAGCACAGCGGGATGAGGCTCATCCCGGAAATACCCCGGAAACACCCCAGACACATCCCAGACAAATCCCGGACACATCCCGGACACATCCCAGATTTATTCCGGACACATCCTGGACACATCCCGGAAACATCCCGGACACATCCCAGACAAATCCCGGACACATCCCAAACACATCCGGGACACAAATCCCAGACAAATCCCAGACAAATCCTGGGCTCATCCCAGACACATCCCAGACACATCCCAGGCTCATCCCGGGCTCATCCCTGACACATCCGGGACAAATCCCAGACAAATCCCAGACAAATCCTGGGCTCATCCCGGACACATCCCAGGCTCATCCCAGTCAAATCCCGGACACATCCCAGGCTCATCCCAAGCTCATCCCGGAAACATCCTGGACTCATCCCGGGTTCATCCCGGACACATCCTGGAAACATCCCGGACACATCCCACACAAATCCCGGGCTCATCCCGGACACATCCCCGACACATCCCGGATTTATCCCAGGCTCATCCCGGATTTATCCTGGACACATCCCGGACAAATCCCGGACACATCCTGGATTTATCCCGGACACATCCCAGGCTCATCCCGGACACAGACCGGACACATCCCGGACACATCCCAGACACATCCCGGATTTATCCCGGGCTCATCCCGGATTTATCCTGGACACATCCCGGGCTCATCCCAGACACATCCCGGTCTCATCCCGGGCTCATCCCGGTCTCATCCCGGACACATCCCGGTCTCATCCCGGTCTCATCCCGGACACATCCCGGACTCATCCCGGGCTCATCCCAGACAAATCCCGGACACATCCCGGACTCATCCCGGGCTCATCCCAGACAAATCCCGGACACATCCCGGGCTCATCCCGAACACATCCTGGACAAATCCCGGACTCATCCTGGTCTCATCCCGGACACATCCCAGACAAATCCCAGATTTATCCTGGACACATCCCAGGCTCATCCCGGACACATCCCAGACTCATCCCGGATTTATCCTGGACACATCCCGAACACATCCCAGACAAATCCCGGGCTCATCCCGGACACATCCAGGGCTCATCCCGGGCTCATCCCAGACACATCCCAGGCTCATCCTGGACACATCCCGGGCTCATCCCAGAAACATCTTGGGCTCATCCCGGACACATCCCGGACACATCCCGGATTTATCCCGGGCTCATCCCGGATTTATCCTGGACACATCCCGGTCTCATCCCAGGCTCATCCCGGACACATCCCAGGCTCATCCCGGTCTCATCCCGGGCCCATCCCGATCTCATCCCGGGCTCATCCCGGGCTCATCCCGATCTCATCCCAGGCTCCAGGACACTCGGCCGTCCCCACACCCTGGGCTGGAGCCGCGCGTGCTCCTCCCCAATTCCGGGAAGAGGATTTGGGATCCGGTGCCCGTGCAGCTGCTCCTTCCCGGGAACTGCCAGTCCCAGGAATGCTGCCAAGGCTCCGGCTGATGGATGAGCCCCTCCCGGAGCCTGACAGGATTCCAGGAGAAGGGAGAGAGGCTCTGGCGGGTGGGGATGGCAGGGAAGGGGCAGAACCGGGAATGGGAGCGTTGGGAAGGGTCCTCACATCCATGGGAGTCACCAAACTGGGCTGGGAAGAGAGTCCAGGAATCTGGAATGCCGGGAAACAGGGGGAACGTGGAAGGAGTTAAGGTACAGAGTGAGATCCCGAGCCAAGGGGAAGCGAAGTGCCTTGGAAACATCAAATTGAGCGATTTGGGAATGAATGATGGAATCGCAGAATCCCGGAATGGGTTGGGCTGGAAGGACCCTAAGGATCATCCATTCCCACCCCAGCTGTGGCAGGGACACCTTCCACTGCCCCAGG
Organism: Eopsaltria australis; assembly: GCA_034509425.1. Lineage (NCBI taxonomy): Eukaryota > Metazoa > Chordata > Aves > Passeriformes > Petroicidae > Eopsaltria > Eopsaltria australis. The sequence goes on from JAVTVJ010003362.1 coordinate 45,523, forward strand.
TGGCAGAATCCCGATCCCAGAATCCTGATCCCAGAGTCCTGATCCCAGAATCCTGATCCCAGAGTCCTGATCCCAGAATCCTGATCCCACAATCCCAATCCCACAATCCTGATGCGAGGGTCCTGATCCTACAATCCTGATCCCAGAATCCTGATCCCACAATCCTAAACCCAGAATCCTGATCCCACAATCCCAATCCCAGAATCCCAATCCCACAATCCTGATCCCAGAATCCTGATCCCACAATCCCAATCCCAGAATCCTGATCCCAGGGTCCTGATCCCAGAATCCTGATCCCAGAATCCTGATCCCAGAATCCTGATCCCAGAATCCTGATCCCAGAATCCCGATCCCACAATCCTGATCCCAGAATCCTGATCCCAGAGTCCTGATCCCAGAATCCTGATCCCAGAATCCTGATCCCAGAGTCCTGATCCTACAATCCTGATCCCAGGGTCCTGATCCCAGAATCCTGATCCCAGAGTCCTGATCCCAGAATCCTGATCCCAGAATCCTGATCCCAGAGTCCTGATCCCAGAATCCTGATCCCAGAGTCCCGATCCCAGAATCCTGATCCCAGAGTCCCAATCCCAGAATCCTGATCCCAGGGTCCTGATCCCAGAATCCTAAACCCAGAATCCTGATCCCAGAATCCTGATCCCAGAGTCCTGATCCCAGACTCCTGATCC